>JANHGN010008060.1:56127-88123 GCA_024605025.1 Megaceryle maxima | reverse complement strand
AAAAAAAAACATATACCCGGATAACTAATTTAAAAAAAAAAAAAAAAAAAAAAAAAGGAGAGAAATATTCACTTGTGACTCTAAAATAATTCATTAATTGATACAAAATGAAGATTTAGATATAAAATACACCCAAGCCCTTGGTAAATGGGTGATTTTTTTTTATGTATAATCATTATTACATAGTTATACTAAACCAATATTAGATTTTGTCTTTAGGATTTTTCTTTTAATAATCCTTATATCTTTTGAGGATGTTTATTGGACATACCTTTTTTAAAAAAAGGGGCAGTTTCTTGAAAGAAACAGAATGTCACCAAAGTAAGAGCTACATACTACAAATTAGCAATGTTAGCTGTTTAATCCATACCATTCTTTCATTAAGATCAGAATGCTAGTACCTACAGATTTAGAGATTTACTGTGGCTATGTACATACCATGGCACAAGAGATCTAGAAAAACTACTCTCCTTTTCCAAATCACACTTCAAATATTGATAGGATGCTTGTACAAATCAACTACAGTTCATTCAAATAAACCCACAGTTGCATAATGCAGCAGGAGTGTAGGTGTGTATTATTGTGCTAGGGGAATGATTACTGTCTTGAAATGACTATATACACGTGAGGAAATAGGCTTATAAGGCTTGGAAGTCAGTGTACTATTTACAGAGGGCTTAGAGGTAGAAGAACAATTGTTTTCTCTTTCTGTTTCTTTCATTAATATAGTTATTACTGTAGGCAGTAAATACATCAGCTAGATTAATTATTCACATGATTTCATAAATAAATAAAGGCATCATACTGTATAATGCTGTTGCATTGAGACATGAATTGCACTAGGTGGTAGTATGAACTTGTGCCTCATGAAAAAATGGTCTAGGTTTAACAGTAATAGCTGTGATACTCATTAAAAAATCTGCAGTGCTTTTTCCTTTAACCAGAAATACTTTGCCTAGGAGACACTACTAAGCTGATTGTAGCATTAAATACCAAAAAGTGGGAGATTTTTCAGAAATTAACTTCCAAAAAAGAAATAGAACCCAACCTTGTCTCATATTCATGCCTCTACATCTATAACCAAACACAGTAGGTACCTTAAGGATTCCTTAATACTTACAAGCTAAATACCCAAGAAGGAGACCAAAACATAAATGGGTTCTAATCCTTTTTTCCAGTCCTTTAATCCTTTTTTGGGCTCCTTCAAAAAGATTTCTTTCATTTAGAGCTTTTTTTTTTCCTCACTTATTTTAGGGGTCTTTTCCTGTTTGTTTGCCTTAACCTACCTGTATCCTCAGCACCAAAGTTTTTCTAGGCATCTTTCAGATGTTCATGATAACAGATTGTTCATTCTCCACTAGAGAGCATCACCATCAAGCTCAGAAAAACACACTAGATTTTGAAAATCTACCACCAAAACAGCTCAAATTAATTTACCTCTCTGATGGTGGCTCAGCTCCAATACCACATTGCAGCATTTCCCATTGAGGTTCAGAGAATTTAAAGCAAGTCCTTGGATGCATCAGGGCTACTAGAATGCTCCACTAGAACTCAATGCAAGATTTATATAAGTAGTCAGAGACATAATCTCCACACAAAAAATTATCACCTATAAATTTAAAGCACACATTTATTCATGGTACCAATTACACGACATCACAGAGGAGCTAAAAACCACATTTCAGTCACAAGCAGGAAGCAAAACTGCATGATGGGGGGGGGGACAAACAATCCATCTGTAAGTGAGGCTACAGAGTTACCCTGAGAGGAGCTGAGTGCATCATTATAGCACTTACACATGAACTGAAGCAAAGGAATGTTTTGTGGGTGATGTGTAGGAAGGGGAGAGGTGATGAGAACAGACACTGAGCTCAAGTTCTAGGACTAGGAGTGGCTTAGCAGGAGGACGTGCACAACAGGAGAGGAGAATAAACAAATCAAGGCTGACAGTATTGGCTCAGCAATGACTGAGGCAGCTCAAAGAACATAAGAAAGTTGGAAAACTAAGTACAGAAGGAGTTACATTAATTAATTTCATTTAGGTAACCAGCAGTAAAGAAAAATCATCAATGAAAAAAACCCCTGCAGACTCTTACTAGAGGATATTTATGATTATCAGCTGTTATCCATCTCTCTGTCACACTCAGAAAAGCAAACCATAGCTCTGGCTCCTGGCTGTAACTATGCCAGGACCAGTGGAAATAAATGCTCAGACAAAGAGTATGTATTGTTAATAATGTTATCAAACAAAATAGCACAAATAAATAACAATTGAGAAAAAAAAATTTAAAAGGCAAAAACAACCAACCAAACAAAAAAAAAGACTTCAGTGAGAAGGATCTTTCTCAAGTTTCCAGGGAAACTACCTCAACCAATAGATTAGTGAAAATCCTTTTAACACAGCTGTCTCTCACTATGTCTTCAATACAATCTCTTAAACCAAATGGTTGATGGTAGCGTTTCTCAGAAAATATGCAAGCAAATATGATATAAGAAGGCAAACATACTTGAAGAGCATATTAGTCTGGGTGTGAATTATTGCTGTTGAGATGAATGAACATAAATCGAGTTTTTCACACCCTTTGAAGATTCAAATAACATAAATTGTATTTCTCTGTACCTGACAGACGATACTGGTTTATGCCATGGGTGGATACATTTGTATTTGCTCCACTTCAAACATCTCAAATGTACTGCTACATACTTATATCCTGAACTCTAAGAACAACATGCAACAGACATTTGTAGATATATAGTTGCATGCAAATACTATCCACTTGCCAACACTCTTAGCTTTTTCTTTTTTTTTTATTTCAAATACGGTGCATCAGTAGAAAATAAACTCCAATGAATAGCAAATTTTATTTTCAAACACAATCTGCTTCACTACCAGGAAAGTAGTTTTTAGGTATTTTTCCTTTTTTTTTTTTTTTTTTTTTTTTTTTTGATCAAGTAAACATACAGTTCTTCACTGTAATATCTGCAAGAAAATAATGCATCACAGTATTATTATTGAGTTACAGGGAGCTGGAAAGTGTAGCTCATCTAATTTCATTCCAATTCTCAAAAAAAAAAAAAAGAAATTCAACCAACTCTAACTTTTAATATGTGAGAACACAGAAATAAGCTAGAATAAATTTCACAGAAGAAATGCCATGAAACAGTAAATACAAAGTGACAAAAATACCAGACCAATTGTCATCTGATTCCTTTAAATCCTTGCAAGAGACACTGCAGCATGGGTTTACCTAAAGAATCCCATTAAGTCCTGACAGCTAATGGGGTAGGCAGCAATGACAGCTATCAACTGTCTCATACTTTGCTTGGTTCATCACTGTCAGTCTCTGCTTCCTCCATCCCTCCTGTTTATTTCAGAGGTTAGCTGCAGCAGGACCAAGATCTTTCCCTTTCATGTCTGTGTAGCACTAGCCTCTAGGTGCTGCTGCAATGCAATTAACTGGCAATAAGGATGATGGAAATGACACGAGAAAATAGAGTTAAAAGGTGCCAGCCAAATTGCCTTCAATTTCATAAGTCTCCGTATTAACTTCTGAGTTGTTTTCTTCTATGTAAAGTAAGGACAAATGTTCGTTGACCCTGTCCTGAGTAGAAAAATCCTGGCTCTGTGGAGGAGCAAGAAGCAATTGTAATCATATTTATTAGCCTCACAAGAAACTCCAAGCACATTTCAAAGCCTAAGACATGCAATTCAATTCATTAGAGTGTCTTGCTCTGATTAATACATGCCTATTATATTTTATTATAATTTCTAAACCCTCACTAAGTGTTTCAGTACTTTAGGCCCTAAATACCCTTTTGAAACTAATATCTGATAATAAAAACTACTTGCAAATTATTTTTAAGTAGATATTTTAAAGTACTTTCCCTTTAGGCAGCTAGTGAATTGATCTGAAAATGCCTGTATTAATAAAATGATACCTTTCTGGCAGTCCCAGCATCTCACAGACTCTGAACCCTGCAGAGTGCCATTGTGTCTCAGGTGTGGAGTTCTGAGTTAATGCAGACTGCAGAAGTGAGAATTGTTGTCTTAGTCACTCCTGCTCTAATTTAGGATGATTAGCTGCACATACCTTGACATGGCACTTGTGCAGGGCCTGGCATTTGGCACTCCCTTTTCAAGCAAAGCTTCCTAGGAACATCAGTAATGCAGGCTGGTAATAAAAGTAGAGTGTATTCCCAGTGCTACCATCTTATATGCTTAATTTATGCTTCCCCAAAACACCATTTTGCAAAAACATCATTTTCAACCATCAAATGCTCTCATCTGAACACAAGAATATTAAGGCAAGTTTGCACTACACTAAAGCAAGAGCAATTTCAAGTCATCTATTGATCTACTATGCAATCTAAAATGAAACTGGAAAAGTAATGTTCCTAGTAATTCGCTTTTGATTTTACTAATAAAATGCCTGCATGTATCAATCTAATGGGATTAACTAATGAGGCAAGATAATAATTAATGCATTGTTTAGAGGCTATACTATTTTAAGGCAGTAATGAACTAGTGCTACTGCTCAGTGTTGCAATGAAAGCAGTTTCATTTTTCTTTAGCTTTAAAGGCTGGGGCAGTCCAGGGTGTACCATACTGCTCTTTTTCCAGCTGACTGCTGTGTGAAAAGGGGTGGTGCATCTCACATATAATGAGAGCTTTGCCAGAGCACAGACCCCATCCTGAGAACCAGAAAACGTTCCTTCCTGGGTCTGATAATCTAGATGAATTATCACATATAATTAGAGATCAGAGTGTCTTTGCAAATCAGCTGAAACTACAGTAGAGATGCTAGTATTCACACATCAACCCAACTAATTTTGGAAGAACACAGCTATTCAGGGAGCTCTCTAATAAAATGAGACCCTGATTCTGTTCACAATTTTTAATTTTTTTTATTTTTAGACAGATCATCCTTCTTTATGATTTCTCTAAATGTATATATTGCATCAGTCTGAGGTATAGAAATGTTTATAGCACAGACAAGCAGAATTCAGGGCTTGTTCCCTCTGTTGTTTTAGTAACAGTAGACTGTAACTCCTCTGCAATTCACTGTTCTGCAGTTGTTCACTGTAAGCACTTTTTCTTTATGGGCAGGGTATGGAGAATGTTTCATTAATGACAGAAATTAGTTTATCTTATAATGGAATACCAAACATTCCATGACTTTTTTGGCCACTGTGAACAGCAGTCTTTCCTGTGCTCCTTGCAGACTGGGAGGGCTGTAATTGCTTCTTGTTGGGTCCCAGAGCTCCCTGTAATCAGCATTTACATACAGGAGAGAAGGATTGTGTAAATCTTGAAAACACATACCTAACTCACTCTCTATCTACACATTCTGTAGTTGTTTGAAAACAATTCTTTTTATCACTTGAAAGACTTCTTTCCAACGGCATTAAAAATTACACCCAGGAAATATTCATGTATGATACAGACTCACAAATGCAGAGTTCTGTAAACATGTTAACAGGCACACGTGTACATAGTGCATAAGAAATAATAATTTAGATTATTAAATTTCAGGAGTTTGTAAAGTATTGCTGCAGGGTATGAGAAAAGTTTCAGTGATTAAATCCTATTGGGATAAAGGGTGCAGCAGAGGAAATCTGTAAAGGTAAACCAAATAAATCCTGTAGTGCCATTTTCAATATATTTAATATCTCATGTACTTCCAGGGTGTTATACTAAAAGGGTTAAAAGGCCTTTAACTTCCATATTACCTTCATTTTCTGTTATAAATTACAAATTAATAGAAGAAAAAATATTAGCTTACCCCACCTGATAAAATTTCTATTTTATAGCAAAAAGAGAGTTATTACTTTAAGAAGTGACATCAGCTAGATGAAAGCCATGAAAAACAATCCCTTTGGAGTGTGTTTTTGGGGCTAGGAGGAAGCCTTTCAGAGAAACAAGAGCTGATTTTCTCAGAACCCACAAAACTGCCAGAGATGAGGTTGGCCTTTGATTTCTTGGCCAAATGCTCCATCTACTCAGGTCAGACTCTGATGCCAGTGAGATCCCAGGGCTCAGCCAGATGTGATGAAGCAGTCTGTCTGGAAACCCCTTGTTTTTTATTACATCTGATGCAGTCTCTGACTGCTGTTCATAACACCAGTAGCCTTGAGAACACTGAAAACCACTGGCTCCCAAACTTGACTTGCCTGGCTGGTGGCACATTCTCATCCTGAATGAGTGCTTGAGGTTCCCCTTTGCCTAGACACAGAGGAGGCAGTCTAGTGTGTCTACATTGCCTATGAGTAATAGAGCGTGCTGAGACTATGTGCCTGGCACATTAACCCTGCCTGTGAAACACTGCAGCTGAGCAAGATAAAGGAGTTTGTCCCAGTGGTGGCAGTGGTCCCAATGAGCCTGGTAAAGGCTGTGGTAAACTCCTCAGTTACCAGGGCTGCTTATTATGACACCATGCAGCTCAGGTGTCATTTGTCTCTCGCCCCTTGTAACCGTTGGTAATCCTAGCTTTGATCATTAGATGTTTTACATTAATCTCAACCAACTTAATCTGTAGTCTGGCTGGTAGTAACAGAAAGCAGATAATGGTTGTTTAAAACATTTGCATATGTTACATGTCACTAATGTTGCAAATGACAAGAACAATCACTGCTGCCTCCTTTGCACTTACCACCATTGCTCAAATCAGTCCATGGTTAGTGTGTCCGTAGCAGTCTCAGCATCGTCTCTCCTGTAGAGGAGACACAGACATGGACACTGCAGAGCACATCTAATGTGCTCTGATGCCTCCAGGAAGCAAGTACCTGCTCTGCACACGTCAAACTGACTGTACACTGTGTCTGAGACATGTCCACTCATGAAACTGAGGAGGACTAATAGCCTAGAAGCCCTTATTTGCCACTGGAATATTTTATCCTTCTGTCACATAGTTGTTAAAATGGAGTTCAGAAGGATGCATAAATAGCCACTTTCATAAGATTTAACTCTTAAATAATCCCAAAACAGGCACAGCCATGCCTGTTTGGCATGCATGCTGCGATCATCTACAAGTCATGTGAACACAAACTGCCCAAATGGTTTTCAAAAAGCATGAAGTTCACCCGGAAATCTGTCCTAAAGGTTTTCACTCTCCAGTTCTTCACAGTTAGCATTTAGTGCCTGTCCAGTAACAGCTCACTGAAATATCACTGAAATCTGACATCTTTTCCAGACATTTGTGTGCACCTCAGATACAAACCACAGATATATATACACCCTGAAATCAATACTGCAATGCTGGATTCTACACTTGCTTATTGAAAACAATGGCAATAACTTTGGCTGACTTAAAAAGAGGCTGGGTTGGACTCACATTATGAAATATTCCAGTTAAACTTATTAGGTCTAATCGGTGTGGCAATGCCTTTGTAAGTTGCATGCTGTGCCAATTGCGACATCCCACTCCCACATTCCTTAGGCTTAAAATGACTTTGTGCTTTGCAACCCTGCCTCATAACTCTCATTTGGGGTAGCCCTTTAAAGAGTTATCTCTGTTTCTCATGACTGTTTTTTTCACAACTAACTAACTAACTAAATATTTAAAAAGAAGGAAAAAAAAAACAACTATGTTTTCTTAATTCCCGAACCTAAAGGCTTAAAACTGAAATGGTACTGCTCAATTTTTCTGAATTTATATTGAACATGACACAGATTTAGCTGGCCTGCAAAATACATCGGTGCCATCCTGCAGCTTTTTTGTTACTTACAGAAAGATGCTATAAATTAGTTAATTTTCTTCATAGTCTATCCTGTATTGGTTGGCTCCCCTCAATTGAGTGTTGAGAGTTCTTCCAAAATCAGCATGGGGCAGAGATAGTGGTTCATTAAAACCTGATTTAATTCCAATAGTGGCCCACAAATTCTAACAGCATTCTCAAACTATACTACAAAACGCAAACTGACAGAAGAAACAGCAGTATTAAAAAGCAAAATTAAGAAGCTTTCCTTTTTACAGTCAATCTTGTATTACAAGCAAATATAATAAAAGATTATCTATGCCCTATGTAAGTCATCCTTTTGTTCAGGGATTGGCGAAGCTGGCAAGAGGCATCAAGCAGACCTCGGGAATTCCCCATGTTCTGCTTCTCCTTCTGTCAGTACCTTCCAGGGGTCCTTCTGAGGAAGAAATCTATAGATCAATATTTACCTTAGGTGCACATCTCCAAATTCAAACCTTCTCTCCAGGCAAGACACAAACCAAGCATGAACACAAACCCGCAGTCAGGCTGCAAGCATAGGGGATACTACAGAAGCAATACACAGTTTTATTAAACCATTGCATGTTGCCATACCATGAGTAGTTAAGAACCTAAATATAATGCCACAATCATAACAGCACCTTGACTTAAACCTCCTGTACTTGACCGATGTTAAAGGAAATGCAATGGAACAGAAACAGCGCTTGCCAAATAACCACCAAATCCACATAAACCAGTCTGCACATCACATGAAAGGCCCAACATCAAACCACTTATTTTATAAGATGTTTCTATTTAAGAGCAGCTAAGAGTTTCTATAATTTAATATCATTCTATTGACTTTATCATCCATTTTTAAACACGAAGTGTTCTGTGCTGACAATTAGAGTCATTCAATGGTTTGAGAAAAATGAGAGGTAAGGACATTAAAAACCTGATCAAGATTGAGATACAGAGGAAATCTAGTGAGGGAATAGAATATGTACAAGGTCTACGTCTCTATCTTTAGTCTTATATTTCAGAAATAAATATATAAAATTATTTTATCAACACACAGAAAATAATTCAGCCATCACACAAGCTAACGGTACCTGCATTTTTTATTTAACTTTACTCAGACAGAAGCAGCAACTGAAAAACAATATAGTGCTTCTAAAGGCATAGCGTTTCAGTATTTATGCTACCAGAGAGGGATTTGTCCCAGTTATAAAGGGTGGCTTCCTATTTTACTAATAATTACCAGCTTTAATTCAGAAATATAAAATCAAAGGCTTGCAGATAGAGCTTCTATCCCACCAATTCATATAATCTTTAAACTGTACAACAAAATTTGTCATGATCAATGACAATTCATTTACCATAGCCTTCTACGCTGCTGTGGAAAACAGTAATGATTTGAATCTTTATGCCATGCTTTCCCACTACTCTATGAAATCCATTTTATATGGTATTTATCTTTTCTTAAAATAATCTCTGACTTTTCAAAAGTACAACACCAATAATTTCATGCTAGATGTCTGATGAGAGAAATGGTGGCTGGTTAGGAAAAAATTAAAATAGTTACATTTTTAAAGTAAAATTGAAATTCAGATCAACACAAATTATGTCCATAGGCCTTAAAATATCCTGTGGGAGGAGAGTTTAAATTTTCTGTTTATATCACATTTTTCAGTTCCTGATTTTGCACTTTTAAATTCCGTGCTGCCCTCAGAATAGGCATCAAGCACAAGATTGTTTTATCATAGAAATGATGAAAAGCCAATTCACTTGGAATGCTGTTTGATACAAGCTAAGATATAACTGCAGGAATAAATTTATTTTGTTTATTAAGACACAAATTTCAGATCTTACCTGGTGCAAATCAGATTGCTGAATTCAATCAGTGACTCTGACCTACTGTATCTATTTCAAAAGTGTAGCCTAGACTCTTAAAATCTGCAAGTAGCTGCTGTAGAGACAAGCATAATCTACTACTAACCAGATGGTTATTGGTAATTGCACCATTATTATGTGAAAACAATAACATACATGTCTTCAAGCTTGAAACCTTAAAATCACTAACACTGATTGAATTAATTTATTCTCTAAACTCTTCCAGGGAGAGGAATATTATATCAAACTTAAGCACTATGCACATATGACGTTTTTTTCCCATTTTTTTTCAATCGAAAGTTGATGTTACTGAATTTTGACAAATGAAAGTTAAACAGTACTAGGAAGGAAAGAGGGTGCTTATCTCTGCACTCTTACATCAACAGGATATGGATCTCCAGTTTTCTAGGAGCTCTAAACTGAATTACATAACTTTATAGCATGGTAGTGGGATGTTTCAGACCCGATATGCAAGATAGGTCCAGGACAGACCGTGCTAGACAGCAACTCTTGATTAAAATATTAGAAGGCTGGGTGAAGCACAGGGGAATGTTTCCTGCGTATTCCTTGTGAAGTTTAATCATTCCTCACCCATCTTCTCATGAGTGCCAGTGAGTGTTAATCTTAACCATAGAGAGGTAAGCAGTGAATAAAGGATGGCTAATTACACACTCACATCCTTGAAAATAAATATCATTATGAGGAGAGCAGGTAGGAGCCAATGCTCTTAAACAACGTCTTCACACTATAATTTACAAAAACATAGTCATGAGCATTACAGAACAAATCTCATGGTATCTGCAGGCTCACCTCAAGAAATACAAGAAAAAAACATGGGCTTCCATGTGAGGTATGAATAAGTCATGCAACAGCTGTTAGTTTAAATGGTTTTAAAATACAAAGCAAGTAAATCTTCACATTTGGTGCTCACTCTTTAGCTAAGAAGTATTTTATTGTATGAGTCATCCCATTGGGATTGGCATCAATAAAAGTATTAGAAGCTGGATCCTAATGAAGGAACAGCATATAAAAAGAATAATAATCTCTTCATATCTATTTCAGCAGCCAAGCAGACTAGAAAGAATGGTAAAATACTTGCCGGTATTTCAGGGTTTTTTTATTCGTAAGTGTTACTTCCTTAGGGAGGGCTTTAAAACTGATGTGCTAGAAAAGGTGACCTTTACATTACTTTATCATTTATATTAAAAATTGTTCATACACTACCCAAAATCTAATTACATGCCCAACCACAAGCAGTGGTAGGTAGATCGGTAGGTCCCTGGCCAGGAAGTTACTCTCCAGGTTAAGACCTGTCAGATGGGTGCAATTACAATTAAAGGACAAAAAGAGAGCATAAACAGTCTGCACAATAACTTAAATGAATGATCCTATTTTGCATCATAACATATTATATGCACTATATCACATATGTTCTTACAGATGTTCTTATAGAAAGGAAAAACAGAAGTCAGCCTGGAAAAGAGAAGGGGGTGTGAATGTCATCTATAAAATGAAGAGAATCATGCAGAGGGTGAATACAAAATGTCTTGTGCACTTTCTTCCACCCTAGTAACAGAGTGTATGAAACAAAGCAGGCAGTTACACACCTCAAGACAAACAAAAGGAGATGATTCTTCTCAGAGTTGCATAATTGCAATTTGTTTGATAGAGAATGCTGCGTGTGCTAGAAGTGTACATGGGTCAGGGACAGCTCAAACAAGTTCATGGAAGAGAAATTCTCCAGAACTTCTAACTGATGGAGAGTCAGCATTTTGTGGCCTGCTACTTCCTACACAGGTCCCAAATAATATTGAAGCAGTTAACCCTGTTAAAGTGAGAAGTTTCTAGAAGCTGACACAGAAATGCTGACATCTAACAATGTTGCTGAGCTATGACCTTTCTTGGTATTAGTAAACTAGCATAGAAAACCCATTTTATGCTTGTCTGCTGGAGTAAATCCTCTGACTAATTTGTTGGGAATATGAAGAGGCCTTGCTTCCCCAGTAACCTTGTCTTAAACACTGAAGGAGACCCGTGTTTTCTCACTGACTGATGAAAGGCAGCATGAACATTACTTAAATGATAACTTCATGTGTTCTGAGAAAAGCCTAGTGAAGTTAAACTCCAACTGATAATACTAGCTGGAAAGATGATTTATAAGAATTGCATAGTACATGTTTTCATTTAGGACATGAGACCATGATGCTCTCATCATCAGTAAAATCAGATGCCCTTAAATATGTTTTTCTACTTTTAACTTGGCAATGTCACTGAATCTTGTCAGTGACCTAAAATCTTCACCATTAGACAGTTATTGAAGTCCATGTTTCCACAGAGGGTTGAGGTATGGTTTGCGACTATAATACTGGGTTCCAGAGAGGCTTCTTAACGTAGTGGGTAATTCTGATTTAAGCTCCTGAGAGCGCATATGAACCAAAATAAGTAAAATCCGTGAATTCAAGTTGATGAGAATAATTTATTGAATGAACTAGATTAATTTAAAAGTTTGTGGGACCTGTTTCTGCAGTAAATTCTCCCCCTGCAATGGGAAGAAATTGGGAGGATAGAATAAAAGGAGGTTTTGGTCCAATATTACAAATAGAATTAGAAGCAGGTAATGTAGATTAGATACTAATTTTCTATGGGAACCTTAAGTTCTAATGAATCAGCCTTTCTGAGTATGTCTATCAATTCTTAGAGATATAGAAAAATAAGCGTCCAGTCCCTTTGAATGTGGTACTATATCACAGATCTGAGTACACTGTGCACTGTAGCACCACAGTTCTGAGAACTTACTATCACCGAACTCAGTTGTTGCCAGGATGACCTAGGATAACTTGGAAGCAGAATTTTTGTGTGTCTTCTTCTTTTAACCATTTGTTCCAAACACCTGGTCAGCTTTTTGTTTGCTGAATTCTATTGGTGACTGGTTAACTGACCAGTTTGCACCCTACCAACAGTCTTTAATTATGTGAGCAGAATATAACTCAAATGAATTTTAATATGAATAATTCAACATATTACTCCACTTAGTCCTGAAGAAATGAAAAATAAAACAAAACAAAACAAAAACTCCCTAAGTTACATACTAAACTTCCTTCATAATTTTTTGCTAGAGTTATGGAGCACCCAGTGAACGATCCGTCTGCTTCTGAGGAAATTAACCTTTCAAAGCAAGGTAAGGGAAAAAAAAACCAAACCAACCTAGAAATATTTTTGTATCTAGAACTCATAAGAGTCACTTTAACCCAGTTCATATTTCTGTGTGCTAGATGTGAGATAATCCTTTCCACTGACTTATACATAAAGGGAGTCTCCCCTTTCTGTACACGCTTGGCTTAGGAGATGCTAATAGTCACCCAATATACTTAAAGGGTTTAACATTAAAATGTTGACGTGCTGGTTTCTCATTTGTGCCTACATAGGATCATAGAATCATTTAGATTGGTAAATAGCCACACAGGGGAATAAAAATTTATAGGAATTCCTGATCAGCAGTGTTAAGATAAAAGTATGACAATGATATAGTTCTATGTGAAAAGATGTCATTATCAAAACTCTAAAACCTAAAATTACTGCAATTAATACAATGTATTTATGAAGATTCATGGTGATTAGATGTGGAGACAATCTGCCCAAGGAACTTTTCTCTCCTGTTTGAAAGCATTTCTGTCATCTTTTCAATGAAAAGTCATGTAATTCATCCACTAGCAAAATTATAGATGAGAGAACTACAAAATGAGCAAATAACAGATGACATGATTTTTAATTATTTTTCACAATCTTTTCTTTCTGCCTTTTCTCATATAACAGCTTAAACCTTGTGAGCATACACACTAGCTCATCCCAAAACACCTTGTTTGTGCCCTGATATTGTAATGGTAGACTTTACTATCAATTACAAGTTTGAAAATTTCACTTAAGACTGTAAATTATTTAAGGTGGGGATCAACTCCAGGAAGGATGGTTTTACTTTTAAAACTCTGATGTAGGACCTGAAAGACTGAGGCTCTGCTACAGCTTTCCACTGTGTTGCTAAGTCACTTGAATCCCAACTCAGAAACACACAGCAAGGAGCAACTCAGACAATGGCAAGAGCCTTGTTCCTGATCCTGAAAGGATGTTTGTTTTTTCAGTGCTTACATCACACTTCCCAGCACTTTTTAGCTTTAAAAATAATTACTGTTGGATGACAAAAACACCCTGTTTGAAACTTTGCATGAAACAGGTGGAGCCATGCAGCAACTGGTCTGACCTGGTTTGTGTTATCTCAGCTAAAGTATGCTGACACCAGATCTCTTCTGGCACTAGCCAACAAAGTCACAGATGCAGCTGGGAGCCCAAGCGCTGTGAAGCAGCGGTGAGGTGAGTGTCCCTCCACCATGTGCCCTCAGAGGGCAGGTGCAGTTTTCTCCTGCTTCATTCCAGGCTCCTCAAAGGGCTTCTGCAAGGCTTGTTGCAATCCACCGAGAGGCAGACCCAAAGAATTTGCTTTGTGCTTTGCCCAGGTGAAATGGGATACATTGTAGCCAAGAACATCTAAGGAACTGCAACAGGGTGCATTGTGATAAGGCATGGGGTATTTGGTGTTTGGCTGGAGGAGAAGAGATGGGAGCAGGATGTGCTTGAACCTGCAGTAGGTTTCACAGAGATGAACTCTTTGCTCCTAACAGGGTATTATGGACTTCAGGGGACTGGGGGAACAGGGAGACTGGGGGTGGGGAGGTCAGGAAGGGGATGCAGGTCTCTGTCCTGTACAGGACCCATTGGAGGGTCAGGGCCTGGTACTAGAGTTTTCTAAGAATGATCTTATATCCTTTGAAGTTTAGTTGCTACTCAAAAGGCTTCACCTATTTCACCAGTAAATGACTGGTTCCATTTACTTCGATGCTTACCTATCAGCTGGTGATTAAATGATTGAGCAGATCAGGGCTGATAAGCATATATGACTGATATCAATGATCAAAATGAGTTTTCAATACTATCTCTATGATTTAGAAACATAAGTTACATCTGTTCCTGGGTTCTTTTAAATACAATCACTGAATAGCAGTTCTATGAGTAACTTCTTTATTAAATGCTAGAAGAAATTTCACTCTGTAAAAATTTGTTGCAAATGCTTTAAGAATTTAAATTGCTTATACATACTTTGCAGCTTTAGAGAAAAAAGCAAAAACAAAAACAAAACCCACCAAACTTCTGTTTGTCAAGGTCAGGAAGAAAATCTTTAAGAGATGCTTAGAGAATATCCTCCATATGTAAAATCTCCATGGCAAACAGAAAGAACACCAAAGGTATTTTCTGGAAAACTTACTATCCTTAAGGAAATATTGACTTTTAGATCCAGCTCATTAAATGCCTGAAGTAGTCCTAGGGCCACAATGACTTTTTTTTTTTTTTTTTAATGGGTCAAAGAAACCCTTAGGTGAATTATTTTTATTATTTTGAAATTGTGTTCTTATTTGCTTTAGATGTTTGCAGTATGGATTACTACTCTTTTTCTTCTCAGTGCAGCCAGAGGTAAGACATGTAGTTGATAAAGTCTATAACCAGTAAATATTGTTGTTTGTCTTACACCAGAATATCTATATTTTAGAAAAAGGATGTGGTTTGGAACAGATTTAACATACCTCAGTAGGAGCACTGATTTATGTCATGTCTTTCCTGAATTTTCTAATACTTTTCAATTCTGTAAAGGTTTTTGCAGCTAGCAAACAGAATGGTAATTAAAAAAGTGTTTTTATATATGAGTTGGTACTAAAAATCTCCCAGAACAGTTACCCCCACCCCCTCTCAACCCACCCATTTATGGCAGCTACAACACTTGCTCTTCACAGGACTACTCAGAGAACAAGAAAATATTTCTGGCCCAAAATACCTCTTTACCGGTAGGAAAGGATAGTTCAATAGGGATGGACACACAGTAAGAACAGAGAGGAACAAAAAGACACAGTCCAGAAGTTCACTGGCATCAGAGGAAAGGCCCCTGTGAAAATGACTGGGTGACTTGTAGAGTCTCTAGCTGCAGCTCCACAATGAAATTTTCTCTCTCTCTGGATGTATTTCCAGTATATATCACTCTACCCCTGCATTTCATACAGAGTAATGAATAGAGGAAGTCACAGTCTGATGCAGTATGAATCTGTCACCTATACTAGGTAATAATAGTTCCTCATTGTTTTCAGCATCCTTTTAATAGCAATAAATGATAGGAGATTTCATAACTGTTGTGCTCTAATAGTGGGAAAAGATGACATATAATAGCAACACCCTTATGTCATATTTGCATCATTACTGTATTAAAGCCACAGTAGAAATTGGGAAGCTCTAGTCCTTCAGGCACGAATCACACTTCCCCAGGCTGTGCTTTGCCCCAGGCTTCCACTCAGATTCCACTTCATTGCTTCCACTAAAATCTTATGATGATAAAAAATAAGGGAGTTGTTTAATGTATGTTTTGCAGCAACCAGAGGTATCTATTTTAATCTTTTGGTTTCTTTTTACTCCTTCATGAATTGTTGCACAAGAAATAACAATTTAGATAATCCCAGAAGCATTAGGACTAATTTGAATGAGTGCTCTCTGCTGGCAGAAAAAGCTGGTTTGTTCTCTGGATCCAAAAAGTATCAAGATTTTCTTGTTTTTTTCTGATGGCAGTGTTAACAATATGTTTGACCAAATACATCCTGCTCATGGAGCTGAGATCTACACTATGTCTGCAGCAGGAATCAGTCTGAAGTTCAAGTCCCTGCTGCATGCACAACGCCCCTAAATGAAAAATAAACACAAGTGCCCATCCTAATAAAGGTTGGACTTGATGATCTGAAGGTCTCTTCCAACCAAAATGCTTCTATGATTCTATGAACAGCATTTTCTGTTTCCCTAGTATAAACACTATCATGCCAACTTCTTGTAAAGTGGTGGCAGCCTACCCCACTACATTCCCAGAAAGCTAACATTTCTCTTTTCATACCCCAGGAAGGGAAGTTTGCTATGAAAGGCTTGGATGCTTTACAGACGAACCCCCTTGGTCTGGGATCCCAGAGAGACAACTGGCAGGCTTGCCCAGCTCTCCAGCACATGTGAACACCAATTTCTTTCTTTACACTAGAGACAACATCATAAAATACCAAGTAAGAAACTGCTTTGTTTTAAAATACTGATGGTATACAACATATTCAACACAATATATGAACAGGACACTAAAGGACAAATGAAGGAGAGAATGAAATCATATGTGGAAAAAGAAGGAAACGACCAAAATGAGAATTAAATGGGGATGGATAAAGAAAACAAACAAGTATTAAAGATTTTTTGAAGACTGGGACTGAGAGAAAATGGAAACTAGAAAGCCAAAGGAAAAGACTTGGAAAGATATACCATTGAGAGAGCTTGGAGGTCTCTCTTACAGAGTGCAGAAACAGGTTATCCTTCATGAAGACACATCAGGTAGAAGGTAGAGACAGAAGACACTGGAGCTGTATGGAAGAAAAAAAAAAAGTAAAAAGGGGAGGTTTTCTGCAACATCTTTAATCAGTCTTTCACTGAAGGTGAGATGTGTGCTAGTTAGTGCATGACATCTTCTTTTAATATTACAAAACCGCAACAGAAAATATGAGCCACAATTTAAAACAACACAGTACTCAGAATTTCTTTAAAAGAAAATGATGCTTACCTTCTCACATCCCAAAACAGCTGCAGCCTCTGCTGTTGGAATCCTGGTGGGCTTTCTCAGAAAATATAAATAAGCTTAGCAATGAAGGTCTTATCTTCATAGAAACAAAAATAAATAATAATAAAAAAGGTTTTGATTCAAACACATAATACCTTGCAGAAGATGCTATCTTGTATTTCTATGGCCAAGTTTGATAAAATCTTGATATCTCAGCATCAAGGCACTTCACAAGTGAGGAGCAAGACCCACCTCTTCAGAGTCCAGAACTATGCCTTAACCACTGGGTACTCTGCCCTGTATCAACGTGTACAGTGGGATGAAGCAGTCACATCTTTGTTATGATGTTTGTTTGTTGTTTTTTTCTTGACACAGAAAATTTCTGCTACAAATCCATCAACTATCAAAGCTTCAAATTTCCGAACACACAGGAAAACTCGTTTCATTATACATGGCCATCTTGCTGGAGGGGACCTCCCCTGGATAACAAATATATGCAGGGTATGGTATGACTATTGTCTGACAGTCATTTTACTTGTATTTGAAAGTCCAAGTATCCACATCATCCCATTAACTGGCTTAAAATTCCTACATAAAATTGACACCTTTGTTCTCTTGTTAATTCAGATAATATATGTGGGGAACAAAAACCCTCAGAATGAAGCTCAGTTCCACATGACCACCCTCTTGTTCCTAGCTATGGGTATAGTCAGCCTTCTGCTAAGTGCCCTTTTGCTGCATTCACTTCCAAAGGGAAAGCTATAATCAATTGATTTTTTTCAATTTTTTGCCAATAATAAAGGAGAAAAAAAAAAAAAAAGTCACTCTTCTCACCTTGGCAAAAGGTCAAAATAAACATTTCAGTTTGAGTGAGGCATCTGATCTAATTAAACCAAAATGCTTTGTTCTGGAGATTGATTTAATTTTATTTAGGTACATTTCAAAAATGAAGTTATTTCAGAATAAAAAAAATTAGTGTTCCATTTCCACAAGTGTATAAATAGTATATTTTGGTTAAAATATATGAACTCATCAATTCAAGCACACGAATACAAATTTGTAAATCCCTTTATATGATCCAAGCATATAAATTTTGAGGAATAAAGCTTGGGCAATAAAAAAGAAGTGATAATATCTGCTTTTTCTAACTGGGGCACTGTCATTAAGAGAAGTTCAAACCCTTCAGCCAACCAAGGCATATGGAAAGGAAAATGGAATTGAATGAAGCAATATTCTGTGGCTCTTCAGTGATTGAACCACTGCCTCCACTCTGCCTCCTTGTGTTGATTCTTCAGTATTAGCTGGAATTAATATACTAAAGATGTGTCTTTACCAGTCATATAAACAAGTCCCCAGCTATAGCAAAACAAAGTATTGTTTGCATATACCCTGCTACAATTGTAATTCATGCCTGTTTGTGGCTGTTCTGCTGTTTTCCTGCTGTCCATCAGTTCATGTTCCACACTGAAGATGTGAACTGCATTTTGACCGACTGGAGAGGTGGCTCTAGTGGTTTGTACACCGATGCAGTTAACAACGTCCGCATTGTGGGAGCTGAGCTGGTGTATCTGGTGGACCTTCTTGAGGTAACTACCTATGGAATGTGAAATACCAGTCTGTATGGTAAAGGCTGTGTTCAGTGTGGCATATTTAGGTTTTATGCAGTAGAGTTGGGAAGTACAGAGATATGCAATATCTGAAAATGTCATAAAAAGCCTCTAATCCTACACAAATGGAAATCCCTACTCTTGTGTCAGACCATGAATAAGCATGCCCTAGAGGCTTACAGGCCATAGTTTCTGTAAGTTTTGCTCATAATGGGCTTTTTACTGGATAAGGCATCAGACTGTCTAGCAAAACTGGCAGGGTGAAGAGTGGTAACAGAGGACCGATGCAGTTGAATCGTCACACATGATGCCACTGAATTTCAGCACAGAGAAGCAACTCTTCTGCACCTACCAATGTCAGGCTTCCTGTACAGAAACTCAGCTGAGCCTGGCACACCAGCCATGTTCCTGGCATGGTCCAACTTGTCCTGCAGGACTTGCCTGGTGGACCATCTCCATAGCAGGGTGGCCACTTGATTCACACAGAAGGTAAGCCACAGACGAAGGTGCTGTAAACTCCTCCATCACATACTGCTGTCCTGACAAAACAGACAGGTTCAGGGTTGAGGCAGTGGGGTCATTTGCCTTTTGGATCAGCAATCAGTGCAAATGTAGGGGAGCTATGTGCTGAAATTCCCCTTCTTTTCTATTTCAAGGGCCAATTCTTATCAGTGATGACTCCCTCCTAGAGGTGTGATATAAGAGGGGATGGGATGAGTACTGCTTCTCTTTAGGTGCAGATACCACAACTCGCGTCAGTAACTTCCCATCCAAGACACTCCTTTTCACCACCCACTGGGCTGGTCGTATCCTGGCATAGCATGGGGCCATGATGCAGTGCTGCAGGCTTATATCTCCCACTTCAAACGCTTGTTTTTTCCCTTTCCCTACACCCTCACAGAAAGACTATGGCTACTCTCCTGCTGACATTCATTTCATCGGCCATAGCCTTGGAGCACATGCTGCAGGGGAGGCAGGGAGAAGGAAACCAGGCATTGGAAGAATAACAGGTACTAAAGCTACTTTAACTGATGAAGTTTTATATTTTCATGCAACTTAAGGGAACTGAAGAATCACTGTTGCCTTATAAACACACAATACAGACCACAATTTGCTGCTTTCTTGTAACTGACAGTATACAGCCAGGATGACAGCACACAAACAAAACCATGTCCTCTCACATACCATGCAGTTCACATGTTAGTGTTCACAGCTCTGAGAAAGGCTCGACTGCAACAGATCAGGAAGGCTTAACTGTCCCAACTGTGGCTAAATAGAGGTCACTTTTCACAAGTCCCAGGGAGCACTTGGTTATGATTTTTGCTGTTATAAAAGAACAGAAACAAAATACTGTGTGAAACAACAGGTTTGCAAAACACTAGCAACTTGTCATATTTGGTTTTAAAAGACCATTCCAACATGACTTCTCAGCTGTTAAAAGATTGAAAATCTCAAATGAAAAATTAACCCCTTTAGATCTGGTATGTCAGGATGAGGCAGTAATAGCCATGGACACCCTTAAAAAGAAGAAAGCAGTTAGTCACATGGCTACACAGAGACACACAGTGCCATGACATGCTCACACATTATTTTCTTTAAAGGCTCGCTGTTTTCTGCTTTCTTTTCTCCTTCAGTCAGTTTTTTTCTCTGTATAGACATTGCTTTGACTAAACAGTGCACACAGTAAGCAGTCACATAAGCAAGTCAGGAAATTGGAGATCAGAATTGTGTTGCTTCAAGCTCACTGACACTGAAGGGGTAACATTTTCAACCAAGCTCTTTTGGAAATAAAAATAGATTTTTGACCAATTAAAAATTCTCAAAGAAATCTACATGCTCCAAGTAACATATCAAGATTTCATATATTTCACTAACATGCAAAAAACCCTAAACCTCTTCTTGTAAAACTGTTCCCAAAAGTAAGCCAAGCACCCAGCAGCATTTTGCTGTGCTGCAATACCTCCAGACACCTTTCTATTAAAACCCTGCTTGTTTTGTTGACTGTGGACCACAATTTTTTTTTTATATATGTGGAGTAAAGGCAGAAATTTAATGATGTACAGTATATACACTCTATATGTGACAAAATACATATAGTATTATTTACTCAGTCACATATATCTCCATTTATTTAGGTTTGGATCCAGCTGGGCCCCTTTTCCAGTATACTCCCACAATGGTTAGGCTGGATCCTTCAGATGCACAATTTGTTGATATAATTCATACTCACGCTGGTCATCTTTTCTTTGACTTTGGTAAGTTTTCACACAAAGACTGACACCAACATAGAGGTTGGCCATAGCATTCCTGGGAGTGATCAGCCTCAATTCATTGTGCATTTCAGCTCCAGGGATTCTTCAGACTTGTGGCCATCTGGATTTTTACCCAAATGGTGGGAAGAAGATGCCAGGATGCAAGCAGCTTCGTGTACCTCCCGCAAATCGGAGTATCAATGACCTTATGAGAGGTAAATAACTCTTACAGTAGTAATACCTCATTATAAGCTACAGTTAGAAATAAAGGCTAGGCTAAGATGAAGCCTTTTGAATATATGTATTATTTATATAGCTCAGATTTGGAGTAGGAAGAGAATGCTCAAAACCTGGAGATTTAAAGCTGCCTGTGAAATACTCTCCAATTTTCTTTTATACTAAGACAAATTCCAGGCAGAAACTTCAGTTATGGTATGCAGACTTGTTCATCACAAGCTTTGGAAGAGCCTGCCACTATGCTGACAGATCAACCTCAGTGGGAATTCCACACATGAAGGACTGGTAAAATTTCATTCAAGAATAATCCAGAAATGAGTATTTTAAAATCTGAGCTTCTCTTCTCCCTAGAAAAGTATCAGTCCTAATGTTGCTGGGATTAGACATACTCATCCGTGCCATTAACAGGGTTAGTGTCTTCAAAGGGAACAGCACAAGGTTAAAAATACAGAAGATGATAAAATGACTGCTCCATTGATAGTTCATGTTCTTCAAAGAAAGCTGGGCAGTTAATCAGAATTACCCTGGGACTGAGTACAATATAACCCCAAAATCCTACAGAAATGAGAACATCCATTATTAACATCTAAATATTTTGAAATCCCTACCACTAGTTAAGTAATTTGCTTTGAAAAATGCTCTGTCTTAGAACTTGTTGGAGAACTCAGTAACATAGAGCACTAAAAGCTGTCTGTGCACAGTCATTTGGAACTGAAACACTTTCCAATCAGACTAAGAATATCTGCACTTTCAGGAAAAAAAAAAAAAAAAAAAATTTCCAGGGGCATTTCACAAGAGTGCTTGCAATGTTTTGTGGTGAAGGAGAAGCTCAGCTCTACTGAACACGAGCAGATGGAGTTTGTTGTTCCTACAGCTCCCAAAATAGACCCAGCCTTAACTCCTGCCTGTTGGTTAAACCTTACTTTGTGCATAAGGTTAAACCTTACTTTGCACAAAACCTTTCTGTTTGATAATATTTACATTTATGTAGTGCTTTTAAGTATGAAGTGCTTTAGAAATGCTATTTAGTAACTTCTTTCTACAGCTTTAGATGCAGTAGGGAGAGTAGTATTATGTTCCCATTGTACAGGTGTTTAAGTGATTTTAGCACTAGCACAAAGGCAGACAACTGTGAGAGATGCGTTTTTTAAAGTTAGAAGCACAAACCTGTCTGATTTAGATTTAAAGAAGGAACTATAATGAAAACATACTCAGGAAGACTTGACAATGCAGAATGTTTGCAAGAAAAACAAACAACATTTTCAGAGGTGTATTTTTCTGATTTCCTTATGTAGAGAACAATATGTGTCAATGGGTCAATACCAACTAGTCTGTCTTCAAGATGTGTAAATATTGAGAGCAGGTCAAATTCTGATTTCACTATAAATTGTTGCAGTTTGCAATTACTCCAGTGCCTCCAAGGCTTTGCCCTGTGATTATCTGAGCCCACACACACGCTGAAGCGGAGTAGAGCCTATTTTTATACAACCTAACTTTACTATATTGTGCTTTGATAAAAGTGAGACTTCAGAGCCAATGAAGACGATATTTGTTCAAAGGGACCTGTCAATGTAACCCAAATATCACTTTCTTCTTTCCTGCACTGACTGCTGATAAATTACTCTGATGGGAAATTGTACTTGTTTCAAATATTTCTAACAAAAATAAAGGACACACTGCCAAACATCTTGCTTTTCAGAGCATTTCACAGAATCGTCACTGTCAAATGGTCACAGATTTTCTAGAGCTTAAAAACATTGAAAGGCATTGAAGTTGAAGTAATTACTACAATTACCTTTAATTCTAGAAATGAGTAGAAACTGTGGTTTTACAAAATACCATGTTGTGATAATGGTAAGCAAGTGAAAACTGTTTTGTAGTAACTACTATATGCTTTACAAATGCTGTAGCTATGAATTATTTCCCTTTGGTATTTCAAAGACTGGAATTCTCCTAAATCCTCCTTGCTTCTTATGCTACAGTAAAGGCAGTTAACTACACATAACAGTACAGGAGGCTGCCTGAGGTCCACTGTGGTGCATCTCCACCTTTGTTAACTTCAGCATGAGCATGGGAACGTGCAGATTAGAACCAACCTCCTCTTTTTTGAAAAAATATACATATAAGTACACGTTTTACTATAAAACCAAATAATTCACACTTTAAACATTTTAATTATTGGTATTTTTAACCTGAGATGTCACAAATGCTTTTGAGGAAAAAACCCAACACATTGTTGCTTTGGCATGGACTTAATTTTAATGTATAACTTAAATTTTTTTTTACCTGGGCTTTTTCCCAGAGTACAGATCTATAGGATGTGGACATAAAAGAAGTCTGCGGTATTATGCTGAGAGTATTATCACACCAAATGGATTTGTTGGGTATCTGTGTGAATCATACCGAGCTTTTGTATTGGTAAGTACCAGCTACATTATATCTTAGCTGTATTTTACAGATCAGGGAGTAAGGCACAATATGCGTTAAGGTATTTACTTAGGCTTTGAAGAGTGTAAGGAATTAGGTCAGGTTTTCAACCTTATTTCCTTTGATTTTCAACCAGATGAAATAAGCTGACTGACCATCTCAGCTCCTTTTTTCACCACACCGATAAATACTGATCTGAACTGAGAAGCAAGTACCTCTTCAAAAAAGCTGGGAAAAAAAATGAAATAGCCTAAATTCTTAAGATTTAAGAGGTGGGATTAAAACAGATCATGTCTTGTAACACACGTTATTTTCCCTCAGGGAGACTGCTTCCCATGTCCAAAGGAAGGATGTCCACTGATGGGTCATTATTCTGATAAGTTTCTACATAAAACTGAAAAAGAACAGCAAAAGGTTTATTTAAACACAGGTCCCTCCCCTCCATATGCTCGTAAGTGCTCATTTTGGGTGGTGAATTCTATAGTGGCAATGGATTACATGTGAACAAATATCTTAACACTTCTAGAGAGAGCTGCCAGAGTTAATGGGTGATACTCAGTACAAAATCTAGAGCTTCAGGTCTGTTAGGAACATGCAGTACCAGCATTATCTGGGAAAGGCCAAGAAAACTATAGAAACAGATTAACTGATGCTGACCTCTAAGTTAGAAACCTCGTTAAAATGTTGTTAATTAAGCGATGGCTTCAAAAATTCTGTAAAGCTGAAGGTGGGAGGAATGCTATGCTGAAATTGCAAAATTTCACATAAAGTTACAGGTTTTTTTACTGACAAAAAAAATATATAACTGGATCATTTCAGGCTATTTTTGCAAAGTTTATTGCTTTAAAATGTCGGGAGTAATATGAATGATAGTTTTAATTATGATTAATGTAGAAGCAGTCACAGAACTGGGAAATAAGAAAATTCATAAATAAATTGTAATCCATCACAGGTGATGAACTGTAAGTGAAAAAAATGAAAGGTGGCCTTTGGAGACCTTATTCCCTAGGCACTAAAATATGAAAGCAAAAATAAGAACAACAGCAACAAAAATCTTATATCACATCCCCATAAGAGCAAAATGTAAAAAAAAAATAAAAATAATAATAATAAAAAAATTGAATATAGAAAACCAGCCATTTTTCAATTCTGAATGAATACATTGATTTCAACATCGACAAACTTTTGAGTTTATAGAAATTATAGCCTAAAACCAAATATAACTTTATCACGTGGGTGAAGAGATTTTCCTTTTAATAGCCTGAATTAAAGCCAGTACAAAGACTCCCCAAACCTGTTGTTTGAAATCAATATGTGCCATTGCATCTGAGATACTGCTTCCATCTTAGAAAAATGTGGAGGATTGACAGGGTCTCCTGACAGCTGCTGGGCTGTGCACAGGTATAAGAAAAACCCTAAACAACCTGCATATTGGGATCATCTTGAGAAAGCAACCAGTTTTGTTTACTATATCTTTAACAATACACAGCAGTTCGGTCAAACACGTCATAGTTGGGAGCTGACATGCTACCCATGAGACCTCCCACATTGCTCATAAGTGTAAGAAATTAGAAAATTAAAAGTGAGGCCAAGTGGAAGAGCAAGGTACAGTACTGGCCATGGCAGGTTAAATACTCAGCATAGTCTGTAGGGTCAGCCAGAGCTGGATCTGAGATTTAGACCACTGTCAAGAAAATTAATACTACAGGAACACACAGAACTAACATTTGCCTTAATAAAGAGTGACCTTTTTGTTTTGGTTTGGCTTTTCTTACAAGCACATCTGTGTAAACCTTTCCTCTTCCTGAAAGGCATTGAAAATATGAGAACTTTTACCATTAGAAAAGAAATCTTCTTAAGACCATAATCTTTTTCATTTTGCTTTCAAAGGCTGGCGAAAAGAGATACATGTCAGAGTATCTGCAACAGAAACCATGAAGGGAAACATAGATGTAGCCCTGACTGGAACTAATGGGATCAGGAGAAAATATACAATTGACAAGTAAGTTTAACATGTCTGTTAAAATTTGCTCTAACGTTCTTATCATATTGAATGTATATACAGTCATTTTTACAGGTCTTGTTCTATGGAATCTGTTATTTACACTGGTAACAGAAGTAGCTGATCAGTGGTTGAAGTTCCCCATGCTACTGATTGTGGTGAAAATCTGCTTGCCAGTCTCACTTGTTCTATATTTTCTTTTATGAGGATAACTGTTAGGATAGCAGGGTGGGCAAGAGTAAAGAGCTCTGTGTCGAGTGGTGGACTCAAACATCATTTGGTGATGACAAAGAGCAGTATGATGTACACTCATTTAATCATTCCCTCTCCTAAGGAGTATGTGCATAAGAAAGTTGCAGCTTGCTTGTGAACTGTGCTGGAGTCTGGGATTCTTGCTCATTCAGCCTTTTTCCAGTAAATGTGAATTTAGATCCCATAAACTTATCCTTGTCAAGAGCACATCTTAAATATTGTAATCCCAGCCTCCTCTGTGTTTGAACATAGCTCTGTAAATGGTCTGTACCAAGAGTACCTTTGGTTGCAAATACACTACTGCAGTGATACACCTATAGGAAATTTCTATGTTAATGTCTGTAACACTGTAACATGCGTTCTGCTGGAATGAGCACTGATACCACAGAAGGCACAAATGTAAACTATAATTTTCAGTTTTCTTCATAGTTGAGAGCAAGCAGTAACACTGAGAGAACTTTGACTTGCACTTGAAGACAGATTTCATTTTCTAAAAATGACATCTAGAAAAAATCCAATGCTAATAGTGACAAAGGCTGGGCTAACTAACCTAGTGGTTTCATCCTAAAAGGAACAGGAATTTAGTCAACTAAGTTATTTGCATACTTCTGTCAATTCCTCAGAGAAGCTCTCTCCTCCTTAGGTACCAACAAACCTATAGGTTGGGTTGAGAGGCTGAAAGCCTGTAATTGGGATCCACAATAACCTCCCTCTATAAGCAGGAATGGTGTTTCCTCTACTTTTTCAATTCAATTTAATACAGAGACTTTGTGGCCTTCAGAAAAGGCAAAAATTTGCAATACTGATCTGAAAGAAGAAATCAGCCAAAATGTCAATGAACCCTTCCTTCCTAATCCTTACAGAAAAAAAAAAAAAAAGGTTAAATGACAACTGTATTAAATAAATTTATCATACATAAAACATTTCAAAAACATTTTTGAACAGACATTGTGACAAGAAGATTAAAAGACAGCCCAAAATCTAAGATCCAAGGACTTTATAAAAGACTTTGGTTGTTTCTGGACCTTAGACGTGATCCCCTACTGCCTGAGCTGGAAGCCTCAGATCTTCATGAGGCTTTGTATCAAGAGTCCTGCACATTCTCCAGGGAACATATCCTCCCAAGACCATGTTCTGAACTAAACTAAGATTTTGCCTAACATCCCTGATTGGAATTTTTTTGTTGGGGGGAAAAAACAAACAAACAAACAAACAACACAAACAAACAAACAAAGTATTTATATAACAGTATTCAGATCTTCAAGTCACATAGCATCCCACAACTGTAGCATCTTTTCCCCCTCATTTGTAAAGAACACAGAGCATCACTTCTGTGTTTTTCTTTTGTCAGGGGAACTTTTAAACCAGGCAACACATACTTTAACTATATTGATACAGAAATTTCTGGGAACATTTCAAAAGTTGAGTTTCTCTGGAAAAAGGATCGAGGTCATGTAGACAGAGGCTGCATGGGAGCTGAAGAAGTCACAATAATATCTGGGGAAAACAGAAATGTGTAAGTACACAATCTAATGGTGTTCCATTCTGTGGGTCCGGGGGGAAAAGGCAATAGAAAAACAACAACAACAACAACAACAACAACAAAAACCAAAAACAAACAAACCAACCAACCAAACAAAAACCCCCCCCCCAAAAAAAGGGTGGGGGGTTAGGGGGAAAGGAAAAATTACCCCAAACACCTTCGCATGGTGTCAGGTTCCATAAAGCATCTAGGTTTAAATACTGAAAATAAAAACATAATCCAAATTCCATGGCAGTACATCAGTGTTTGGCTGACTACAGTTACTCCCAGCAGCTCAGAACTGCACCCAGAGATAGCAAATCTAAAATTCTGGGGGGTACATCCCCCAGAATTGTAACAAAGGTA
Organism: Megaceryle maxima; assembly: GCA_024605025.1. Classification (NCBI taxonomy): domain Eukaryota; kingdom Metazoa; phylum Chordata; class Aves; order Coraciiformes; family Cerylidae; genus Megaceryle; species Megaceryle maxima. The sequence goes on along the minus strand of JANHGN010008060.1, from coordinate 60,198 downwards.
GAACTTTTCCTCCTAAATTGCAGTTTCAAGTGCCTGCATCTCCATTAGCACAGCACTTCAGAAAGTCTGCACAGTGCAAGAATATACTTGCCTTGGCAGGGTACTTGAAGCTGACTCCAGCCTGATCCCATGGACCAGGCACCCACTGGCATCTGGAGTACATTAGATACAATTTGGGAGCACAACCATCAGTTTAGTTTTAGCCAAAATGTATCCAGTTGATGTGTCCCAATATCACTCTGCCACATAAAAGGAAGTGTGGTAAGTGGGGAAAATGGAGTGAGAGATTCACGTTGAAAGTGCATTCCTGGTCCAAGTTTAAATGCTAATGAAGTCTGAGCATACATTAAATGATATTTAATTAAATTTAATAAAAAATTAATTAAATTTAATAATTAGTCACTAACAAGTAATTCTTTAAAAATAATATTTGATAACACACATTTTATGTTCCCAGTCTCATAAAACTCATCCTTCGACCTGACATGAAATAAAAATAGGATTTATATTGATTCTTTTGGGCTGCTGCTCAGAAAATGTCCCATTATGCTGAAAAATATCTCCTTTCTCTTCCTCCCCTACCAGGTCTGTGTTCTGTGGCTGTGGAACTGTGCGACCAAGCAGGTGGCAAGCCCTGACACTTTGCTGAGGCTCAGCAAGGAATACCATGGTTGTCCACTCTGTCAATCCTCATCATCTGGAAGAGGAAACTTCTTCAGTCAGCAGTAAACTATTAACAAAGCTCCTTCAATAAATTATGAATAATTTGCCCAGCCCACTATAAAAGCTCTATTCCCAAATTAGTGTTATCAGCTTTTATCCATACAGGAGAGTTACACTTCTGTGAATTCCAGTTACAATGAAAGCTAAGATGTATTTTACTAGTAATACACATAGGCAGTGTGATTATATTTCAGAGTCAAGGGGAAAAATAATAATAAAATTTAGGAAATAAAAAAAATAATAATAAATTAGGAACAAAAATTCCTAGCCAATTCCCCCCTGAAATACACTTCCTTATTTTAGAAGGAATATCTAAAAAGAAGGAAAAAAAAAAGAAAAAAGGAAGAAAAGAGGAGAAGAGGAGAAAAGAAAGAGGAGAAAAGAAAGAGGAAGCTTAGACAGACATACTCTTTAATAGTGCCTGCTTACTTGTTCAGGCAAAGGTGAAGCATCTGATTGCTTCTATGTCAGCAGTCTGTGGAATGACTTCAAATAAAAAATAATAAAAGTTTGAATGGAGCTGCCAAACATATCCTTCCTTCCTGAAAAACATAGTTAAAAACCATTCTAGCATCACATCCAAAAGACTGCTTAGGATCTTGGACTGCATACCCAGTTGTACAGTAGATCTCAAGAAACTCTACTGTCAAAGTTCACCGTGTGCCAAGCAGGACAGCTAACGGTACTGCAAACTATTTGATTGTTGCCTTTTTTGTTCCCTTTCTTTAGGGAAGAACTCGTTGATGTGTTCTATTCAGCTCTGCTAAACACTGGGTGGTCTGGGACTCTCTGTACCTGAAACAGGCATCTTCTTTATCAAAATTACACTGCACTATGGAGGAACTTCAATTTTGTGGTAGCCTTCAAAGTAACTATTTCCTCTTTAGTGGTGAAGCTGTTTTCCACCTCAGCTTTCTTTAAGCCATGCTGAAGTCAGGCCTGAGCTACAGTATTTGCATTACAATACAACATTTCCCACCTTCTCCCAAATCTGGCAATTTTGATTATGCTGGTAACAAAACCAGCTGCAAAGAGTTATCAGCATCAGCTGATAAAAAAGCTAAGGTTGTTTCTGTTTCAATACAAGCCACCCACAAAAATCCTTTCAGTTTTTAATTGCCCACTGTGCTCTAAAACATACAGCAAATTTTAAAATCTAATATGAAGTTTATAATTTTGGTGCAGAAATTCTTCGTGTGAACCATGTTAGGCAATTCTGTTCTGTCCCATCCTAACTAGCTATTCCAGATTACTTCCAGTGAGGTTTACCAGAAGGTGCTAATGAGATGTGTTACACAAGGCTAAATGTGATTGATGAACAGGTGTGTTTTAAATTATTCAGCCATGATTTTGCAATGTCAGAATCCAGTCACTTCCTATGAAATTTTCCAGGGGAGTTTGCTTAAGACATTTGCAGCAAAGTTGACAAATCAGCTGTCTATCTTCTCAGACTTACTGTTTCAGTCCCCTTACCAGCTCCACCTGTGTGAAGTAGGATCCAGAAAGCAACCTGAGCAGGGAATTCATCCTTCTCTACCCCTTAGAGAAACTCCTTAAGCAAGATCTTCTTCTTGCCTAAGTAGGGACTTCCTTCTGCACTTCCCTGGAGAAGTACAAAACAACCCCCCCAGGTACTTCCGCATAGTTGGGAAATATTTGTAACTAGTAATGACACCATCTTTACCATCCTTCATAAATTGGGTACAGATCTGTGCCCCAGAGTTGCACAAATAAAGGAAACAGGGAGGGAAAGAAAAAGACTTATTTTCCTTTTCTTACAGTCAGAATCTAAAGCAAAAGAAACAAAAATATTTTACTCAGGGTCGCAAAAAAAGAGTGCAGCAGGTCCTGGCACTGCATCAGGTCATCAGATGTAATGAGATGAGACAGCAGTATGAGCAGTACAATGTAAGGCCATCACCTCTCACAAGAAGGAAGCAATTTCCTCTTGAGTTCAGGACTTCTGTAAAGCCCAGCCTCTCCTGACTCCATACTTGTCTGTGCCACTTTTTCAATTCTAAAAATTCATTTGATGGCTTTATGAATAATAAATCATATTCTTACTTTCAAAAATACAAGCTTTCATTTTGTTTAATTTTCAGCTATTGATTTCAATATCATTCTGACAAAACACGACAGCTCATATGGGCTGATGACTTCTGCTATAAATGCAGTCCAGCTGATTAGACCACTTAAAAAGACACATTTTTCTCAGCCAGTCAGTTCAGCTAAAAATAAAATATTGCATTAATTTCTTCCCCTTGTGTTGTCCAGATTTGCATTTTCATCATATACTGTTTCTTCAGTTAATTTTCATTCTCTGGTATAATAAACATCAACACTGCTATACATCTATAGACAGAGCAAGAAAAAATTATTTTTATGAGCTAAAGGTGAGAAAAAACTTTGACAGCAACTGTGTGTTGCTGGTAGCAGATAGTCTTCCTCCTGTTTCTGTATTTAAAAATTAAAATGGTTTCTTGTATGAAACCTTTGGATTCTATTCTTTGTATTATGGATCCAGTTCAAAAAATGCAACGGTTTGATATTTCACAAGACAATCTGCCTTTGACAAAGACTGGAACAGGTAGTTCTTTCATATCTTCACAACAAGGTAAGCCAGCTTTTTAGAACAATTTAAATTGAATCTTTAAAGTGTCAAATAGGAGGCACCATTTGATATGTTTAACTGTCATGTTGAAAGGTAAGGGTTTTTTTAATTAAATGTACTTCATTTGTCTAGGGTTTTTAAAGATATATGATTTGCATTCAGTCTTTTATGTTATTTAAAAATTCTGCAACACTATCACTGCTTCAGAATTACAATAAAAATTTCCTTAAGCACTTTTTCACTACAAAAATAACACCAAGGTATATTACTAATGAAGCCATTATATTCAGTCTCCAAACTTTTTCTGTCTTGTGACTCTCTTTTGGCAAAGGGGTATGGCATAACAAACACACAAACTTCTTCAATCTTTTACAGAAGGGAACAGCAATAACAACTAATCAAAAATACTCTCTGCTCCACTTAGATCATCCACATTTACTTTATATGTAACGTTGGGAAAATAATTTTAGGACAAAACATACATTTGTCATAAAGTGATATATGCAGGTGTGGTAATGAGAAAACAAGGACCATTTTTGTCAGAGTTCTCCATTAACTGCAACAAAATAATCTATGGCACAGTGCATCAGATTCTCTTCGTTTCAAAAAGCATGGCCTATCAAAATGTCCCTCAGAAATATTTGTAAGCCCAGAATAAAAATTATAAAAATTATTAAAATTAATTACATAGAACTAATAGGTGGAGATTTCAATGTTCAGTTTATGTGGTCATCTCG
>JANHGN010008060.1:26244-46186 GCA_024605025.1 Megaceryle maxima | reverse complement strand
AGATCACATTCACAAACAAGTCATTCCAGTTCCTCTTGTTCAGTACTAAGTCTCTCATATGCCCAGAGAAAGAATTTTCCCTCATCAAATTGTATGCTGCCTCAACTCTGTTTACACAGACATAATTTCTTAAACTCTTTTCAATCTTCTAGATCAATATAGAAAACCTACCCACTAAAAAATTTTCTTCTACACAAACTATACCTCTCTTAATAACAGAAAAGAATCAACATTCAAACAAAAAAAAAAAAAGAAAAAGAAAAAATAAAAGAAAAAAATTCTGCATCTTCCATTGCTTACCTAGCTACATGTTCATTTCTATTTTCTGCCTTCAAAGGAAGAACCTCTGAAAGGAAACTGCTGATCACTTCTATTTGGCAACAACTCCCACATTATCTAAAATTATTACTCGGCTGCCTTTCACATTTTGGGTCTGAAGAGAAATGATACTATTATTCCTGCTGTAGTGTTCCTGACACAGACTATACATCTGAGGATGAGAGCTCTCCATTAAATATAAACAAATTCCACTGAGCTTTCCAATTCATTTGATGAGCCTCATTTTCTATGATTTTTCTGCACTGTCATCAGTTTCTTATCATGATGGTGGGTACTTCTTACAGATACTCAGGCTGAGCAGAGCTGCCCCTTTTGGTTAAGTTAGGACTTCTCTGTTCTCGTCTGTTGCCAGCTGCTTAGAATAGCTTCTGATCGTTTTCCCTCCTACTCTTATTCACTGCCAGACCTCCTCTCTGCTTTCCACTCTCTTCAAGCAGCTAGTTTTATTCTCTGTTAACTACATCAATGGGTATATTAGACTTGGGAACAGAAATGCATTTCCAATGAAATTTCATGATTCCTCTCAGCTATGCACTTTGCAGCTCCAGCTCACTGCTTAGATATTCAGCCTTGCTCCTCTGCCCTACCCCATAAACAACGAGCTATTACCACACGGGGACTTCAGAGTTGATTAGAGAGTGCTCAGAGACACACTCACTGCTGTCTGACCCATCCCATTTGGCTTGGTTATGAAACCACATGGTTACAGCCAAGTAATCCAACTTCCACCAGAAAAAAGCACACATGTGGATCACATATGCTTCCTGTCTGACATTTGACATGTAAGCTTCAAGAACAAGGTCTGTGAAATTCCCAACTGTTTCTTCTTTGTTTCCGAGAGCATTTGGTAGTGTTGATGATACTTGGAGCATGGGTTTTCTAGTTTTCACACATTACCAAGTCTCTGAAAATACCCCTTGGAGAGAGTTTCCCATATAGCAAGATTATACCTACTAAATTTACCATTTTTTTCTTGATTACTTATAAAGAGCTATTTCAGTGGCCAGGGGTGACAGGCCAAAATTTCTGCTTTATAAGAAAAGCAGTATGATGAAAGAGGAAACACCTAGAAGCAATTAAGACCAGTGATAGAGGCAAAGGGGAGGAGAATAGTGAAATATATGGAACCCCCGCCATGGGAAAGCCAAATAAAGAAAGTGTAGAGGAAAGGATTCAGAATAAAGTCAGGGTTACGAAGGTACATTAATGCAAAGAGCCCTGGGTACACCAGACCTTTAAGATCATTGAGTTCAACCATTAAACTACCACAGCCAAGTCCACCACTAGACCGTGTCCCTCAGCACTGCATCTATGCAGCTTTTTAATAGCTGTGTTGATGGTGACTCCACCACTTCCCTGGGCAGCCTGTTCCAATGTCTGACAACCCCTTCAGTGAAGAAATTATTCCTAGTGTCCAACCTAAAGCTTCCCTGGTGCAACTTGAGGCCATTTCCTCTTCTTCTATGGCTTGTTACTCGGGAGAAGAGAATGACCTTCACCTGGCTACAGCCTCCTTTCAGGCAGTTGTAGAGAGTGAGAAGGTCTCCCCCAGCTCTCCTTTTTCTCCAGGGTAAAAAACCCCAGTCCCTCAGCTGCTCCTCATAATACTTGTTCTCTAGACCCTTCACCAACTTTGTTGACCTTATTTGGACATGGTCCAGCATCTCAATGTCTTTCTTGTAGTGAGGAGCCGAAGCTGACAAGCATGCAGACTTTACCAAGTTACAGGTATCACTGTCTCTGTTCTGTCACACCTCTCACCTAGCTCCTCATAGCCTGAAAAATCAGGATCTCATGATCTCATTCACTCCCTCAGCAACCTGCGTGCAGTATTGCCGGTGCAAGAAATGCAACGAACAGCAAAACTGAGTGCTGGAGAAGGATCATCTCCCTTGTCCTGCTGGCAACACTCCTAATGCAGCCCAGGATGTTACTGACTGCTTTTGCTGCAAGGGCATATTGCTGGCTTATTGGTGTCCACCAGCACCCTCAGGTCTCCTTCTGCAAAGCTTCTTTCAGGATGATGGGTCCTCAGTGTGTACTGACAAGCGTAAGAGGTTACTCCTTTTCTGGTGTAGGTCTTTTCATTTCTGTTTGTATTATACTCGTTTCAAAAGGACAATTCACTCTAAATAAAATGCTTCACCTGTATATTCAATTTGCTTTAGGTGGTGGGAATGTGGATTATTGCATTTTATCTCCTTGGCACAGTAGCAGGTGAGACACTATATCTGTAAAAACTACCACTAGAAGGTGATTTCAGATGAAGTAATATATAGAAGATGACAACTAGTATTTTCCTTTGCAATGAAGTTGTAGTATGATTCACAGGTCATTTAATGACAATATCTACTTCTGTGCATAGAACTAATGCTAAAAGGCTTTGGTCCATTTAAATTTTATTATTAAGAATACAAGAGATGTAACTGCTGAAAATTCACGGAGAAATTCAGAGTCACGTATCCCACTTCTAACAAGATAGTGCATGAGCTGTCTTTACATGACTGCTCTATACAAAGAAATGCTCAGAAACAGGGTGCTTGGCAGAACAGACAGTGCTAAAATATAAAAGCTGAGAGGAAGTGAGCAAGAGACCTGTTTGATCCAGGAAAAGCTACTATATTGAAAGAAATGATCATTTCATTCACAGTACAAGGTTACTGTGTAGATATTCTTTGCTCCTACAAGCAGAGACACAATTCTTTGCAGTAGGAACCAAGCAGGAGTAATTTTAATAAGTACTCCCTAAAAGACTCTTAAAAAAAAAAAAAAATTGAATTGATCCTTTACAATCCTAGAAAGCTGTGTCAAGAGAGTGTTTGGGTCTTTAATTAGTTTATATTTAAATGATTGACATCCCCTTGTGTTACCTGCTTCAGGCAACATTATTATAAAGGAAAAAAGAATTAATGTCAGTTTCAAAATTAATGATAAAAAGAAATACTTAGTTTTCTGCTCTTCAGACTGTTGTAGTCTCATATACATCATCAAGCATAACAAAGTACCACGTATAAGCAAGTTGTTTCTTCTACTCTAGGAAAAGAAGTTTGCTACGACAGGATTGGTTGTTTTACAGATGACCCACCCTGGTCAGGGGTACCAGGGAGACTTCTGACAGGTTTGCCTGACTCTCCAGAACATATGAACATCAGCTTCTCTCTCTACACCAGAGAAACGGGAAATAACTCACAGGTGACATTTATTTTTAACATCAAGAACTGACTAAAGCTACAAATGTTTGCTAACCTGTTAAAAAGTCTCCATCAGTCATCACAGGCAAATGAGTCTGAATAAGAAGATAGTTCGAAGTTAAAGGTACAGTTGCGAATGTACTTCGGGGTAAAGCACAAAACAAAATATGTTATGAATAAACTGTAGGAAACAGCAGCTTTCATGGCATTTTCCTGCACAAGGATATGGGCTATAGCAGACCATCTTTTGCAGGCATTTAGGTCTCTGAGAAAAGTTGGAGTCTCATTCACATAAACAGCCTTCTGACTGTGCAGATGGGAGAGAAAATACTGCTGTCCTAACAGGGAAGCCAGTCTAGGAAGATACTGTGACTTAAAAATAAAAGCCTGAAGAAGACTGATTTTATGCAATTTCCAAACCCATATTCCACCTCAAAAATCTGAGTGATTTTCCATTCTTACCCGTCTCTCTGCACTCTGAAAATAAGACAGAACTACTCAAGTTGCTTCTGCTCTGAAATACTGAGCAGAGCAATGTGGTAGAACCTGTAAGATGATCAGCTGGGACCACATCAGTTCAGCAAGTGCCTATGAAGCCACTAAATCACTTTAAGGCTCCAAACTGAGCTGTACAGGGATACTTAGGATACCGCTGGCATGAACTAGGATGCCATTGCTGCTGTTGCAGAGAGATATCATTACTTACAGCAATCCTTGTTGCCACACTGAGAATCCAACTAAGGCTCTCAAACAATCAGAAGTTATACCTGTAAAAAGGTTACTCAGCACTTCTGTTCTTGATAAAATAGTCAAAATACACCTTGCACTATTTCCCAAACAGTAAACTTAAATGTATCTATGTTCTAGGGCACAGACCTTTCACACACAAACTCCCTGAGCTCACATCACAGACCCTGTATTTCTCTGAAAATAATACAGGCAATCAGATATTCTCAGAGAAAAAGGAAGAAATGTAATTAAGCAGCTTGCAGCAAGGTGTGAAGATCAGCTTCACCCCTATTGCATGCAGTTCTTGCATGTAATTCTTTCAGTCTTTCTAGAGTAGCTAATGACAAAAACAGGCATGGAAACAGCAATCAGGAGAAGAAAAAAAAAAAAAAAAGCTGCTGCTTAGATGCAGAGCAGCACACTGAAGACAAAGATGAGGTGTGTAAAAGGGCAAGCAGAACCAGGAGATGTGGAGCTGGTGGGCTGCTCTGAAGGAATTAGTCCAGTTCAGGCCAACAGGCATCATGTGACTATGTAGCCCTTGTATGCTGGTTCATATTCCACATAAGTGGGCTCTTTCTAAATTAAGCAAAACTGATGGAAGCAGAAGAAACTACATGGGCACAATTTCTTTGGAAACCATAGTGGCACTGAGAAAGGTGAGATACAGATGTCCCTGAGTTCCAAAAATGACAGACCTTGTCCATTCAAAGTAGTCCCTTGAATTCTACTAGGGGGATGTCTTAACAGACTTCTTTGAAATGTTTGAAAGTATGAATAAAACTTTTTTTTTCACTTTAAAAAAAATTTTTTTTGTACACACAGGTGATCTCAGCAATAAACTCCTCAACCATCCAGAACTCACACTTTTCCTCACATAGGAAAACCTCCTTCATCATTCACGGATTTGGCAGCACTGGAAAAAAAGGCTGGGTGGTAGAAATGTGCTTGGTATGAGAGAGTATCCTCTGCTTTCCATCAACTGTTGTAACTACAATCTCTCAGTACCCTTTAGCTGCTAACATTCCCTTTCCCGTTTGCAATTCATTAGGTAGTAGCAAATATTAACCAAAAAAATAAATTTCACAAAAGCCAAAATGTTCCCACTCTGAAAGATGCAGCAGAGTCAAGACTTCTTGGTCATCTCTGACATTATGCTTCTCTGGAGAGTTTCTATCCCAAAACCCTACAGATCAGATCAAATCAATAAACTGAACGCAGATGTCCCCATCCTCCACACCACTGTCACAATCTTGCATCAGACCAATTCACTGCTTCCCCCATTAGGAGCAGTTGAACTATCCTGCAGTCAAAAGGCCTTCCTGAGTTGTAAAGCTCAAGTGTCAATCTAGAAATTCTATTCAGTTCCTTAAAAAAAAAAACAAAAACAAAAACAAAAAAAAACCCAAACCCTTTTAGTTCAATTATGGAGTGCAATGAAAAAAAGATTTTGAATATGATCTGTGAAAGCTACTGCAAAACCAGCTGAGTGTGCCGTCAGTGACAGCCTTGACTCTGGTAGACAAGCAAAATCTATTCTGGTTTCTGCTTCTTCCATACTGGTAGGGAGAAGGACAAGCTAGAAAAAGACCACCACTTAATACTAAATCACAGATCTGCAGCATTATTTTTGTTCATAAATCTGTGAAAACTTTTAATCTAGAATATCCAATTCCTCATTTTTTCAGCTGAAAGGAAACATCAATTCTATCTGCCTCTCCACAGTAAAAACTTATGGTGCCTACAGAAAAGGAGGGATTCCAGGATTCAGTGCACTATTGCTTTAGCCTTCTGTTTTCCTTCTCATTCACCTTCATCTGATTACCATGGATTAATTTTTGTCTCCACTCCCTGTTCTTTCTGAAACCTTAAGTGAGCCTTAGTGACAGAAAGCTACGACTGCACATTTTAATACATGATTCTGCCAGTGGAAAAATCACTGATCTCTGCAAGACTATGACCAGTACCAAAATGACTGATGCATTAGAATTCTTTGCTGAAATAGAAACTTTCTACTCTACTCCAAAGCTTTCCAGTCTGACATGACTTTCTCAGTTTTAATGGCATCTGGTAAAGAAAACTAATTTTATGCTGTTCAGTTAACCTACCAACATCCCTCAAAGAAAGTCACATACTGCACATAGGAACAACTGTGCAATTGTGTGGCTTTTCCAAATTATTTCAAATATGTATACAAATGGCTTATAAAACAAAATATTTATAAAGATCTTTCATAATTGATTTTTTTTTTTGATGAATGGCTTGTTATATTCTTTCAAAATATATATTCTGTATATATATTGTAAGGAGATGTGTGTTTCAGTGTGGTATGGGCTACATTGAAGAGTCCTGTGTAGTAAAGAATGAGAAATTCCATCATTATATAAACTTTTCATATTTACTCTGATTTAAGTTGAATCTGTTTGTTATTTTGTTTCTTTAAATACTTTGCTTTATGTGTTCCTATACCAGCTGTTACTGGAAGTGGAAAACATCAACTGCATTGCTGTGGATTGGAAAGAAGGTGCAAAAGGCACCTATGTCAGTGCAGTGAACAACCTCCGCGTGACTGGGGCTGAGATTGCTTATTTCATAAGCACTTTGCAGGTAAGACACAGCTTTACCACCTACAATTCTTAAGTGGATGTTGTGGGGTTATAATGCTGCTGCTTTGATTTTCTATCTTGTCCAGTATGGGCAGCTACCGCTTCAGGAAGAGCTGTACAATACATGCAGTTGAGATCCAGCTAATTATACTAATTATGAACTCTGTAAGGACTTCTCACAGCCACGAAAGGCACAAATCAAGCTAATGTAGTTGAAAATGGGTGCTAATTAATTAAAGACCAGTAGGTGGCAACATTTCCATATGATGGTACAAGCAAGAAGGCAAAAAGAGGCAAAGCCTCTCAGTTCAGCGCTTACAGTAGTTTTGCCAGCATTATAGATGTGTGCTAGAAGTAAATTAGCCTCTCAACTTAGCACCACTGAAAGGAGCAGGAGCTGGCTCACTTGATAATGCCAGTGCCATATCTGCTGTCTACAGGCACGATGAACTGCCAGTTGCCTTCTAGTTATGAACTTTTGCACACACGGTGCAGAACTGCTCAGTTGCAAATATCAGCATTTCCTGCTGGCTGTAGAAAGACTCATGACTACTTACAACTGATGAAAGACAGAACCCTGCCTGGCTGTAGACTCGATCCTGGTCAGGAGGTGTTCATCTGAAAGTGCGGCAAGAGATAGTTCAGAGCCCACAAGGCAAAGGGCCAACTCTGTGAGCACCTGAGTATCAAACAACAGTTCCCCAGAATCTGCTGGTGTACAATCTACTGGTTCTACCTAGGAAACCTCAAGCAATTAGCAAACAATTCTTGTTGGTTTTGATCACTACAATACCCATCAAATCCCTGGATGACTCATGCCTGCACGCAGGCTACACGTTAATTAATTTCCATTTCCACCTTCAATGCCTGTGCAATACCTCAGCAGCGCAGGTCTTGTACAGGTGACACTTGGCAAAGAGGAGAATGAGTGCCACCCCACCTAAGTTTGTAATTGAAAATGTTATTGAGTGACACAATCATATATTCTAAGCAGACATATGGAGAATAGACATGCAATAAAAAGGGCTCCATGGGAGAGTAAATAAATGAAAAATAAAATCATTTTAATGGAAGAGAAAATTAAGGGTGGATCCAAATGAGAAAGAAGGTTAATATTTTGTCACCAGTCCTAACTGAATATGGTTACATATGCCAACAATCAACAGTGAATCTGTCATCACAAGGCATTTAAAATTTGAGATTGGATCATTTTCTATCAAGTCTTAGTGTAATTTAAATAGTAATTAACTAAAGGATCTCACGCCTGGTTTGCTCTGCAGGAAGGCAGTCTAGATGTTTCCAAAGGCCCATAATGTAAGACATCCTCTTTGCTTACTATTTAAAGCCTGTGTTCTTGTCTTCCATTACCACCATCTTAATCAGAAAAACTTCAGGTATTCCCCTTGTGAAATCCATTTAATTGGCCACAGTCTGGGAGCACATACTGCAGGAGAGGCGGGAAGAAGGATCCGAGGCCTCAGACGGATAACAGGTAGGCTCTTCACTGAGGTGCAGAGCTAACATAGCTCATTTCTAAAGGAAAGAAACTTGCAACACACTGGTCTGTAGGCTGGAATTGAATTATTGCCAGTGCTGGGGACACCTTGTGTGAGAGCAGGTAAACTTTATTCTCCTCAGAAACAAGGGTAATTATTTTCTTTCTCAAGGGGAGGGACAAACATATTAATTATATTTGTAACATTAGCATCATTTGCGGGGTTACATCAAGCCCTACACAAAGACAAAGCAACATCCTGAGAATCCTTAGTTTTTCCTCTTTGCAAAGATTTACAGGCTGACAATAAGCTCACAGGTAATAAAATGCATCCTTCATAGTAATATGATGCCATTATATAGTCTACTGGAAAATATTTCACTTGTGTTGGAATAAGTTTGCAGAAAGGTTCACAAAACCTTATTACTGCTTTTTATTTTCAGTTTATCTTAGAATTCACATCATTATTATTCAGCTTGCCTCATGGAATACTAAATATCTGATGTTCTAAGCTGGCAAAGAACTACTAACTCATAAAATTTTAGAATTGATTGGGTGGGAAGGGACCTTAAATATCATTTACTTCTGACCCCCCTGCCATTGGCAGGGACACCTCCCACTAGACCAGGTTGCTCAATACAATTTTTTCCCTCCCTCAACCAATAAATGTGGGCTTTTTCTTAGGCTTAGACCCTGCTGGGCCCTATTTTGAAGGTACTCCTCCTGAGGTAAGACTGGATCCTTCAGACGCAAACTTTGTTGATGTTATTCACAGTAATGCTGCTCACTTTCCTCTCATAGGTAAGTGTTCATGTGCAAGTAAGTATCTGCAGGGATGGGCACGTCACCAAGACACTAACAGCATCACATGTATCTCAGGGCTTGGAATGTATAACACCACCGGTCACCTGGACTTTTACCCAAACGGAGGGACTGTGATGCCTGGATGCACTGATTTAATTCTAGAGACAAAACGAAGGAATTTTGAAGTTATGATTGCAGGTAAATGTGCATTCCCAATATGTATAGTACTTTATTTTCATTCTGTCTTGAAACGTTAACTGTGAAAGTAACTGCTTGAGAGAAAACAGCAAAACAAAAATAGATTTTTGCCTATTTACTCATCAATTAGAAAAGAAAATAAGAAACAATAAAGGCTGGATCAGACACCACCACCTTTGAGTTGCATCTGACACACATAAAGCATGAATTAGGTGAAAGCACTCTGTTCCCAGGGACTGTACTTGCCTTAACTCTCTACCTAAGACTTCTCTCCCTTCACAGGCTTTGGAGAGGGTGGCAGAAGGCTGGTGGATTCTCCTTGCTCTATTAAGCTTTTTAAAACTGTATTTAATATTATCTTTCTGTGACATCTCATATATATATGTCTGTCTTCTCAAGGAAGGTCTGCCATAGCAGACCAATAAATCTCACTTGAAATCTTGGGTAACAGGCACACAGTTCTCCAGATAAAACACAGAAAAAACAATTACTTGCACTGCAACTAAAATGTGTAAATTCAGACAAAAAGTGATTACAAGACCACACTGCTGTTCTGTTCTGTGCCTCAGCTGTTTCCATGGTGAAGCAAGTGCAACTTTTGTATGGGAGGACAGGAGGTTATTGCACAGATGCTGATAAATTTTGTTCCAACAGATGCTACACTCATTGGGGGGTGCCATCACTCACGCAGCCATGAGTTTTATTTTACAAGTATCCTCTATCCCACCGGATACTTTGGATATCCTTGTGAAATGTACAATGACTTTCAGTCAGTAAGTATATCAGCTCAGGAATGGGTGAGTTGTAAAGATGATGATCCAGGTCTCTGCACTCCTGCTACATGCACAGTCATGTAGATGCTGGTGGCTGTGCTCTCATGGGGTGGTTTAGTAGGAGGAACCACACAGAGAGGCACAGCACACAGTGGCTTCATCAACTACTCCACCATGGAAAATGAATCCCAAAGCACAGATAATAACACCACACAGGAAAAGTAAAATTGAACCCCACAGATTTCTCACCCTAAGCCTCTATGAAAAGGGCACATATGTTAGATGTATCTACCCTACTAATTCATGGCTGGAAGAAGAGAGATTTGGAGTTTCCAAAATAATTGATTCTTCTCTCATTTACACTGGGCACTGATTAGAGCACCTAAATAAATGCACTTATTACTAGATGGGGTTTTTTCCCCCCTCCATATTGTGTTGCAAATTGGATGCAGGCAAGTTCCCTTCCACCAGGAGAGTAAAATTGATTTATAGTTTGTCCTAGACTCTAGCTGAAAAATATTTGAACTAGGGAGTTTCAGACCATCATCCACAAAGGTATTAAACCTCCTCATTCCACACTCACTTGGTATGCCTGGGTAGAGAAACAGTTATCTGAAACAAGTTTTACCACCAAAACCTGGTAAAGGTGACAATATCCAGCACTGCCACAGTTTAGCAAGCTCAGAACAGCATCTTGAGCCTTAATTTTGTCAGAGCTAGAGAGAGAAAAAAAAATGCTCCTTATTAACTGATTCTTTTATTTTCCCTAGGGAGTCTGCTTCCCGTGTCCCCAGGAGGGATGTCCAATGATGGGGCACTATGCTGACAGATTCCCAGAGAAACTGAAGAGGGTAAACCAAAAGTATTTTTTAAATACAGCAGCAGACCCACCTTTTGCTAGTAAGTGGAGGAGGTTCGTTACAGTTGATTACATGTTTGTAAACAGATTGCCTTAGAATGCTTTATAGCCATCCACTTCTGTTGCTTTTATAAACAATTGTTAACATATCTGACAAAAAAATTGCCTCATTTGTTATCAAAATTCAAGTTCACTGAGTCTTTCATTTGGTAACACAAATTAATCCTAGTTAGGAAAAAAGAACTTTCCTGTACATTCACATTTTCCTGATATCAATGACAATCTAGTTTCATTTTGTTTTTCTTTATGCAGCGTGGAGACGAAAAGTATTTATCAAACTATCTGGTGTAAAAAAAATGAGGGGGGACATAAACCTAATTTTCCATGACACAGAGGGGAACACAAAAGAATATGAAGTTGCCAGGTAAGATCTTATCCTATAGCATTTAATGTTGCTAACCTTAATCTACACATCTTCCACAAATTGAAGCAGTGCAAATATTCAGTGTGGCAGATGTTCTACTCAACATCAGATGTGAAAAAAATTTATCTGATAGATAAAAGAGCAGATGGATAGTTGCAAAAAGGAAAAGGAATTCACTTCCTTTCCATGAATTATGTGATTTTACAATAATTTAGGAATAGAATTTGATACAAGTGCTGTGTTTCTCTGAGTTGCTCTTAAAAAATAAAATTCCACCTCTAGAATGCAAGTAATTCATAGAGTGCTCAGCTTTAGCATGTGCTTTAGCAGTACCATTCCCACACTAGCATGGCAGTACAAGTGTCAGCACACTCACTCCACGTGCTGACAAGACTCTCTGCTCTGACAGTGACTTTCTGTATGATCTCATTCAAGGCAATCCTGTGCCTGAACTGATCAAGTTTGCAAAGTAGATACTTTCTTCCTCCCTGGGATATATTAAAAACCATCACTATTATCTAAATGGCACGTTTATATGGTCTGGCCAGTGATCTTCATTCACAGCTCATATCATCTCCCATTGACTACCAAAATAGAAGCTGTCACTGTCTTCTGTAGCTGCTCTGAAACAAGTGTTTCAATGTGTTCTCCTACTATTCTCTATGCATGTGCAGACCAAAGCCCCACAGAAGTTCCCAGCTCATCTATAAAATTGTCCCTGAAAACCTCACCTGGACTTCTCCCAGCAGTGATAGCTGCAAAACTCAGCACATTTGAGGAAGACTCATCCTCATGGTCTCGGGCCACATGTAAATTTAGTTTTCAGCATTGTTTTTCATCCTCTCCCTGTACAGAGCACAACCCCAGAGTCCTCGTCCAGTGTCCTGTGCTGTTACAAAGAACTGCAAAAGTGCAAATTTCTGTTGTAACAATGGAGAAACACCAAATCTCATGGAAAATGTGATTCAGTTCAACAGTCTCTAAACTGTTAAAATTGGCATTGTTGTCTTCATTCTATTTGCAGCGGAGACCTCTCACAAGATGAAGTTTATACAAAATACCTTGATGTTGAAATTAACCCAGAAAATACTAAAAAAATTGAATTTCTCTGGAATAAAACAATATTTACTCTGCTCTGGGCAAGACTGGGTGCAGAAACAGTCAATATAATTCATGGAGAAGATGGACATAGGTAAGCATATCCCTTTTACAGGGAAGAAGGGGAAAGGAGAGCAAAAACCCTGGGAGACAGGATTTAAATCTGTCCTTAATAAATTGCACACGTGGTTTGCAATCAATGATGTGAATTCCAGTCACAGCAAAGGCAATATATTACACTTCAGACAGAAAATCAAGTGTTCAAGTCCAAACCAGGGAATAACTGTCTGGAAAGGAATACAGCAGTGAGTAATTTGGAATGTATAGTGTTTTGCCACAGCAAGACGATTACAAACCAAGATAAAGCAAGTCTCATTCCCAGCTGCATTACCTGGAGAATTGTACAGAAGATCCAGGGAGGAATTATTCTAATTTGAATAACTAAGGCAAGACTGTGACCAGAGGCAGGGTCATTTTCAGGTTTGGAGAATACACTTCAGGAACAATGCACACAGACTGAAGTCTGGAAAAACAGCACAAGAGATTTGGAAAAATTGATCTGTGTAGAGCAGCTGAAGGAAATGTGTTGGTCAATAAAGAAAAACCTGGAAAGGAACATAAAGACATATGCACATATGCATAAGCTGTCTGTGAAGGGTGACATTCAAGTATTTCACATATCCACAGGGTTTAGGTTAAGGTTTAATTGATATATTTTACCATAGAAAAACTATTGATAAGATATGGATTGGCATAGATTATTTAGAGAAGCTGATGAAATACCTTTCAGTGTGAACTCCTAAAAAGAAAAAAAAGCTGCAAAGCTTTGATTGGGGCAAACTAGTTAAGCACCTAGCCCAAATATAAGGAGTTTCACAAAATGCCTTTCTGACTTTTTATCTAGAACTCTGTATTTGTGAATATAGGGATTAATTTTATTCATAGAATGAAACTCAAACTTCAGAGCTGGTCCCCAAAAGAAGGAAATTCACCTTGTTACTGATAATATGCAGATACTATTCTGTACAGCAGGCTTTTAGGAAGGCTTAGGCAGGATTGTGGATTGAATTCACACCCCTCGGGGTGACAGCTGACAATCTTTCCATTTTTCTTGGTGGAAAAATAAATAAATAAATATTGATGCAAGTATTTTTTCCTTCACAGGTCAACTTTGTGTGGCCATGGAACTGTGACATATGGAGTTCCCCAGTTACTTACACCTTGCTAGAGGTCACCAAGAACAAGCATTTCTGCTCACAGCAGCTGAGCAAACAATCAGTCCTGTGCATGGGAATGTTGGTACATAAGGCTATTAAAGCAAAAAATCAAACTGCCTGTTGTTTCCTTTATTTTTTCAGTTCTTTGCAAACACACTTGTCAAACTTTGACTTGTTCATATGTGAACCAAGTTTATTGTGCTTGCAACTATAGAAGCAACTGAAAATCACACGTGCTAAAATTCATTCATAACACTGCACAGACTTACTCTACCAGTGCCTCAGGGTAAGAGCTGTTTCCCATCATATTGATAATTCCACAAATTTTCTATCAAACACTCTCAAGGCAGCATGCTACCCCAGCACACCCTTCTGGCTGGGAGTCGTCCCAGACACCTACTTTCCTCAGCCTACTTTATTGCCCCAAACTTTCCAGCCCCACACAAGAGCACTGCCCTCAGAAGACACTCTGAGACAAGGCAGGAACAGAACAAGACTAAGATATTTCTTCAGCAGGTCAGAATAGCCCTTTGTACACTGCACCTTCATGGAAATTACAGATGAAGGCAAGCCACAAGTGTTAGCTGCTTTGGAAGAATCTAACCAGATGAATCACGGCACATGGCTACTGGTGAATTTCTTTGCAATAGCCACTGAAAATCCTGGAGAGAAACTCTGAATAATTCCAGGCTTTGAAAAAGCTGGGGTTGCCTATGCCACATTAAAATGAACACTACTGCTCTGCAAAGCATGGCATGAATGAGCCACCTGGAGCTTTAAGAGACCAAGGCTGTAGATATTTTTTTAAGTGTAAAAACCAAACCCTAAGTTAATAAATAGGAAGAAAGGGTTGATAATTTATTCACTCCCATTTCCCCATGTTCGATAAATTACAAGCAAGCAATTGGGCAGATAAAATTCTAAGAAATAGGAATAGAAATACAGTATTAAAATTGTATTTATAATGAGTATAGAACCTAGATACCTGAATTAAATATTTTTTTAAAAAGAACACCAGTCAGTGTTGTATCCTTGAGTAAACACTAACCAACCCTGTATGAAATTAGAAGCATAATTAAACACATGTCTAAGGTCCAACCAAGAGAGATCTGCAGTCCCCAGTATGGCAAAGTTCCCCAGGGACTTGACAGGTGGCAAGGGAGGTGTGAACAATGCCAGGAAGCACCGTGTGGTGTCTCAGTAGAGAGCTACAGCATCCTGCAGCACCAGAAATCCAGTGCTGTCCTCTGCCTAATTCCTGTTCCAGACTACACATCTTCAGGACTGCAGATACATAGCTGGGCCTTCATTTAAGCATTTCTTTCTCAAAAACAGTCTTTCTTCCAGCAGCCACTGATTGTGAGGCTGCAAGGACCAGAACACAGACACAGAGAGCAGCCTGCATCATACAGAGGGACATGCATCCCAGCCTTGCTCTGTCTTCCCAAAACAGGAAGCAAGCAGCTGAAACATACCCATCTGACCATGGCCCAAGGAATTGTCTAGTTACTCCATTTGCCCTGTGTTATTACCGTGTTGAACAAGAGCTGCAAACTAACTATGATAAAATTCTAAGTCCAATCTTTTCCACCAACACTTAAATTAAATGGGAAAGACTGTCCCACCAATTTTAAACAAGTGCTAAAACATACTAGGACATGTAATGATTCTCCTGTATCCCTGAGACAAACAAATTACTTCAATTAAGGATGGAAAGACTGAGGTCTAAATTACTATCAAAGGTCACATTTTAGAAAAAAACTTAAACTTCCCTGCTATTTAAAGAAATAAACCTCACTAGCACAAATGGTAGCAGTGTAATACACACAGCTGGTATCCATTTGGTCATTCCCAGACCTGGAGGTCAGCTCTGCAAAGATATGTGGCCACAGCCTACAAGTATAGCCAAGCTGAGAAAGCTTTCTAGCTGAAGAGTTAGCTGAAATATGATTTCTTAAGTCCAATTACAGCCTTCTAGCGATGAACAGGACCAAGGAGCTCCCAGACCTAGTCCTGTTCATTTACACATTTTTTTTTTCACCAGTTTGTTGATGTATGTCATAGAACAACCTACTGGGCTCTGTAACATCACTAGACAGAGTGGTTGTGCTGCAATGTCTGGGGGAATTTTGTGTGTTATTTGTATATATTTCCAGCATGTTTGCTCTCACTTTATCACTCAGAGAAGGGCTCTCTCAAAACTTGAGTTACATGGGTAGTACAGAAAGGATCCAAAGGGGTAAACAACTGTCCTTCTAACATTCCTTTTTTTTTTCAAAAAGAAAATGAAAGGGACACCAGAAAAATGTCAGACATGCCAGGCCCTCTAAGAAGTCTTTCTAAAAGGAAAAGTTTTCATGAAATTGAGCTGATGGCAAAAACAGACATAAAAAAACCCCAGAAACACAGGAATATTCCACATCCAGCCACTTGATGCAGGGCAAAGGAAGGGATTAAAGACAATGTGGTTCCCTACTAACTCCAGCAGACTCCCTACATCCCAACTACACAACACTCAAAATCAAAAGCCTTCCTAGCCAAGACAAGCCCCTAAATGCACTGCTATGCAGATCCACATAATCACCTTTAATGTCCCATTCCTGATGTGTTGCTGCCTCAGAATTACCATACCTCTGGAGGTCCCATCCTTTTCTGGGCTCCAGAACATCAGTTCAAGAAATCTATGCCCAGGGATTTTGAACTTTTCAGAGAAATCACCCATTAAAGTTGTTTTCCATCTTAGCTATAATCTGAAATAAATGTTCCTATCATTCTGGGAACATTTCCAAGGATAAAGCACTCTATAAAAAGTACACGCAGACTTTGTACATTACTGCACGGAGCTTCGAGACTGCATTGTAAGTAGTTCAGGTTTTGGTGTTTTTCTTTTACCTTGTCACATATATAGCTTCCCAAGACACAGCAGTATAAAGTAGAAACGCAGCTCACATAGGTGTCCTTATACTACTTTAAAAGTAACTATCCTATATCCAGTTAGAGGTGTAGCCTCAACAAGACAAAAATCACTCTGGATTTAAATTACACTTAGGCAGATTTAGGAGCCCCACAATCTCTAGTGGAGCAAGCAAACATAAAGCTGTCTCTCATATGTGGCAGTCATAGAACCATGTTGCAGAGAAGACAGACAGCACCCTTTTCACCTTTAGAAAATTCAGCACCAGAAAGCTAAGTGTGCTTGCTAATCACGTGGGTTACCAAATCCTAGCTGCTTCTTTTTCTACTGTTCTAGATGCTTGGAATTTGGATACTTGGACTATTTCTGCTCAGCACAGCAGAAGGTAAGCATATGGAGTTAGTATTTATATAGTCTTCCTATGCTGCTATATTTTGTGATATATTATTCTACATTCTGATGTCTTAAATCTTACTGACTGAAGTTACATAGTTCACCTTCCCATACAAATATGAGATAAATGTGTGTGCATGTTGTCTTTCCTCTTCTCCATTCTGGAAATCCCACCCCAGGAGTGTGCAAGAAATGTTTGTGTTTTCTATCTCAGAGAAAAGCTATTGCTGGACCAAACCTAGGAAGTTATCTGTTGTACTCTTCTTTAGTGACTGAAATGGAGAAAAACTCAGAGGTGGTGGGCGGAGGCAGTCTGATGAAGGTATAACTTTATATTCAGCAGAAGACACTGGCTTGTATCATATAAAACATTTTGTGTACAGTGTAGTCAGCTGTCCAACACAATCAAGTTATTGCTGATTATTTGCAATATCTTGGCTTGGTATTAGGAGAAATTCATGAGCTGTCTTTGCCTTAAGCAAAACAGAGCTGGGGAATGATCCCCAGTTTATGGTACAGGATACCCATGGTGGAACTCCACTGAATACTTTGTTGATGAACAACAGGGTGGCTTCTTTCCTTTGAAGATCTGAGAGAGGGAAACTGCTGGACTTTGCTTTCTGTAAACTGTAGGATTTTCAAGAAACCAAGAGACCTCCAAAGAAGAGATGCTATGACTTATGACTATCCTGATCACTCCTTTGTTCATTCATGCATTATTGATCTGATCTGTGTGCTGCAGGCAAAGAAGTATGCTATGAAAGGCTTGGATGTTTCTCAGATGATATACCATGGTCTGGCACTACGGAAAGACCAGTCCATAAGTTACCCTGGGATCCAAAAAAAATAGGCACTCATTTCCTCCTGTACACAAGAGAAAATCCTACTGTCTCACAGGTAAGAACTATTGTGGTTTAAACATGAGTAAATCACATGTTAATCACATAAAAGAGTAAGTAAACAGACTTTGCTTTATTCAAGAGACAACCTGTTCCACATCCTTAGCAGGGTCTCCGGGGCAGAAGTTTTGTTCTCCTCCAGCCCTCACAAAGCAGCACTCCCATATGTTCTCTCTGTGGCCACTGAGAAGTACTGGGAAACTCTGCATTTTTAAAATAATTGTGTAATTTTTCCTGCAGATGAGATGAAAATACATTAAAAGTAAAGTCCTGGCTGCTCTAAGATGTGTGTCAAAGCTTGTTTTGAATGGATACAGACCTAAAGCCATAGTCATGTGAACACTTGCAGATGAGATTAACATTGTGAAACTTTTAGGTGCCTCCACAGATGAGCATATTTCAGGTCTTTGCAATGTTGATAAACTATTTACAGAAAGCAGATTTAAATGTTTATTAATTTAATATCTACAACAGGAGATCTCTGCAGTTGATGACTCCACAATTGAGTACTCAAATTTTAATGCAAGTAGGATAACCAGGTTTATTGTGCATGGATTTATAGATAATGGAGAAGAAAACTGGCTGTCGGACATGTGCAAGGTATGTACCAAAGGGAAATCCTGTCCCTGTGAAGTTCCTTACTTTTCATTTATAAACACATTCCTATGAATCATCTCTCTTCTCTGTTTCTAACTAGTTTCTCTCATGGTACTTGTAGTGATGAGAAGGGGTAAAGAGACCACATTTTCAAACTGTTAGAAACTTAAATATGTAGCTCTGAACCTTGAGGAAAAGCTTGAGGTAAAATGCATTCAGTTCCTCTCTTTAGTGAGGTGAGTGACAACAGGATTTGGCTCAGGAAGTGTCCTTGTTCTTGGTAAAAAACAACACAAACCCTGGAGCAAGATATTGCTTAGGAACCAGGGTGTTTCTGGAAATAACTGAAGACTCCTAATAATTGCATCATATTTCTCCAGATGAGAGACAGGTCTCTAGATGTGGAAAGCCCATCACAAGGTGTGGGCTGCCACGTGGGTGTTAGAGACTGAGGACATGGGCGACCATTAACAGAAGCAATAAAGCTGTAGAAACATACATCCAGAAGGGACCTCAAGGGGATCCTTTCAAAGAAAGCTTTCAGTGTAGGGCTTGCCATGAATAATGAAGGAGGTAAAGCACTCTGCTTTACTGATTTTTGTGCTAATTCTCTAAGATATTTCTTAATCCTGTCCCCATACAAAGTTGCAATTCCAGTTTGTGGTCTTCTCAAATACTTTAAAGATGCTTTCTATTGCAGCTGCAGCTAATGAAAGCTATTCATCATACATCACAGAGCAAAATACCAGGCAATTGCCTATGACACTTTTAGTATAAGATTTTTCAACTAACCATTCACACAACTACAATTTTGTTTAAATTCTATATTCCTATTTTACTTAAGAGAAAATTATGAGAAACAATGTGAAAGTCGACTAAAATCAAGATATTTCACATTTATTGCATCCTCGCTACCCACTTCTTTTCATACTAGGTCAAAAGAAAATAAATTTATTTAACAAGTTCTCATTGAAAAAAATCTATGTTGATTATCACTTTATGAACATTGAGGAATGATCATGGGATTTGTTATTTAGTAATTTTTTCAAAGTATGGAAAGTAGATTGGTGTTTTCATAACTCTTAGTCTCCCATTTTCCACTCTTAGAGAATTTTTTTTTTCTAGAACTTCATAATTGGCAAGATAGCTCATATTTTCCTTCAGCTAGTCCCCTAAATCCTTTTGATCATTTTTCATGAGGATGTAGAGGTACAAGGTAAATCTTTTAATTCTTTCTTTCACAGTGGCCTGTGTTTTATCACACTGCTCCAATTTATGGAAATAAATAAATAAATAGATCTCAGTGAATCTTTTCAGTAAGAAGTGGAGCAAATGGGATCCTGAATACATTTGCTCTCCTATATGCATCCGTAATTTACTTTCCTTCCCATTAAATTATAATCCTA
>JANHGN010008060.1:0-26144 GCA_024605025.1 Megaceryle maxima | reverse complement strand
CAAATGGGATCCTGAATACATTTGCTCTCCTATATGCATCCGTAATTTACTTTCCTTCCCATTAAATTATAATCCTATTTTTACCACTTCTAACATAGCCACAGACACTTCTAACATAGCCACAGACACTTCTATTGACTCTTTTGTCCTTTGATGTAATTGTTTTGGATGCTTTATAATGTCTGAACATAAAGCAAGGAAGAATAAATCTACCAAAGCTGCTAAAGCAAAATACATTTATCCAAACAATCCAGCTCAGAAGACAAAAGCAAAGTTTTGGATTCTGTGGTAGACAGTAAAGTATCTGCCTGTGTATACATATTCCCAAATAAAGATATAAATCTGAAATGAAAGTTCAGTGACACCATCAATTTAGGCACCTGCTTAGAAAAACAGACATTTCTTACAGATCTGTATCAGAAAAGCATTCTTCATTTCTATCATCAAAAATATAAGCCCTAATTGAATTTGAATTAAAGAAGTACTTTTAAATCACTTAAGTGAATCAGTATATGAGTAGAGATCTTACTTAGTGTTATATACGAAGCTGGATAGAAATTAAAAGTATCAATATTTATACTGTTTTCCCTTCTACCAAAAGGGCTGCTGTGAGTATTTGAAATGATGGTGTGGCCATTACTACAGCACCCCTCCTAGTTCCTATGCGTGTCCCTGTTTCAGCACTGTGTGAGCACACACATACACTTCTGAGCAGGCAGGGCCACAGAGAGTTACTAAGGCTTTTGGTTTTAAAATGATGTTCTACAGATTCATGCAACATTTTTCAGTCGAGTTGTAATAAGCTACATAAATCAATTCCAGGTTGTATTTACTGTGAGGGTCTTTGGTTTTTACTTTTGTTTTACAAAACAGAGGCTGCTTAGTGTGGAAGATGTGAACTGCATCTGCATAGACTGGAAAAGAGGCGCGAGATGTCAGTACACCCAGGCATCAAACAATGTCCGTGTTGTGGGTGCTGAAATAGCTTACTTCATAAATGTTCTTGTGGTAAGAATCTTCTGGTTATAAAGCTATAGTTATAATGATGATTTGAAAGAAATGATGACTCGGGAACTTTCATGAATGTGAATGTAACCAGCAGAAAACATTTTCTTCTACTCAGTGATCTATTTAGAAATTGTGCTGAAAACAGACTCTGTTTTTTAAAGTTGGAGAACTATGTCATAACATCAAGGTGAGCCAACACAGGGATACAACCTCCTACAAGACATGCCCATAGTACAGCCAAACAGTTACCCCATAGATGTTAACAGATGTGAAATGTTCTGTAGTTTTAAATACACAGAGATAACAGACACAGCAAACTGCCTTTTCACAGAAACAAAACCTACCAACCAGCTCTTAAGAATACCAGAAAACCAGCTGGCAGCCAGCAGTTGCTGGAGGATGACTGCTTTCTGGTGAGCAACACCACCGGGGCTTAAATGGGACCCACAGGTTGCACAGTGCCTAAAACTACTGAAGGTGCCACTTGCCCCCTTTCTTAGCCAGCTACACACAGGAAGTGATGCTTGGTTTGAAGCCTTCTCTTAGCCTAAGTGCTTTCAACACACATTTCCCATAAATTACTCTAAATAGATAGTACACTGGGTCCAGGAGTGCTCAGACCCATGGCTCACTCTCTGTATCTGCATTGCAGCCACTGAATTACTGTTGAAAAAGGCTGAAGGCATCTCTTCTCTCATGTCCTCCCCCAGCTGCACGATGCCTGACCTGCCAGGTGTAACTCTTGTTTTTTATCATCAAAAATATCTGAATTTGAATTAAAGAAGTACTTTTAAGTCACTTAAGTGAATCAGTACATGAGTAGAGCTCTTATTTATGCATGCATGCAAAGTTTGATAGGAATTAAAATTATCAGTACATATATTGTTTTCCTTTCTACAAAAATAGGACCCAGGCTGAATCTTGCAAGTCAGATAAGCATCCCGTGACTCTTAATGTGTTTAGGATGTAAAATGGATACAGAACCTCGTGGGACTCTGTTGACAGAACTGTCTAGAGTTTTAACACCCTCCAAATGAGGGTAGCACATGAATAAGGAGCTTTGAAAAATCTACGTATTAGACATAAGTACCTAAACTGGCAAACAGATGTTAAAATCCTATAGGAGTTCCTGAGTCTGTAGTCAAATGTAAAGGAGCTCTTCAGCCCATTTTTGCTCTTCCTTCTTGCTGATGAAAACAGATACAGTAATAATTGTGTTCCTATTTTCTCAGAAAAAATACAGCTACTCCCCAGCCGACATTCACATAATTGGCCACAGCCTGGGAGCCCATGTGGCAGGTGAGGCTGGCAGGAGGCAGTCAGGGATTGGAAGAATAACTGGTAAGTCAATGACATACGTCACAGCTCCTACTGAAGACACTACTGCTTAACAAAACGTTGCTGTTCATTTTCTCTGATGATTGCATCTGACTGTGGGCTGTAGTTTAGTCAAGGGTAATTTGGACATTATAGAACTTAGACTCTTCTCACAAAATGCTGTGGAGGGGTGCCCTGGTAAGTGTGGGAAAACAGTCACTGTGATGACTATTTTGCTTGTTTCCACTGTGAAGAAAAGGCTCTATGCAGCTAAAAGAAACAGAAGTCCCCCTGCAGTACATCAGCTGACTTCCTGATACCCACTGGTAGTTGTGGCAGCCTTTCCAGAGCTTGCTTTCTGGTGCTTCAACCTGACAGTGTCACTGTGAGGACCACTGCTAGCTTGGAGCAGGACAGGAGCAATGCTGTAACATAATGATATTACATTGTCACTGCTGAGCTCACAATAACTAACATACAATCAGAACCAGCTTTAGCTGCCATGATGGTTTTTCTTAATGATTTGTCCAACAGTAATGTAACAAAACAGACTAGGGCAGTAGTCCTACCTTTCTTCTCCTAGCAGTTTTTCTCCTGCCATTTTAATTTTTCATTAATCTGGCCTGTTATATAGCAGCACATCTAATGCACAACATCCACTGCTTGCAGGTCCCTCCAAAGCATGCCAGCAGCAGCACAACAGTGAGCAGTTAGTTATTTTGTACTGTAGTTTTGCTAACAATGCCATTTTCCAAAAAAGGATTAATTAATCCCAACATTTCAGAAGCATTAGACTAAGCTTCTTGATGTATCACCCATTATCACCTTGCTTTGCTATGTCTACATAAATGTTTCACCTAGTAGAATACATTAACTGTATTTTGGTTTATGTCCAGCAAACTTTCTAAAGTTTTATTTCTTCACTTAACTGTTGAAACACAGTTGTTTTTGTTTTTTTTTTTTTTTCCCTTGAGGGAGATCACAGGCATCACCTTTATACAACCTGCATTAATTTGAGATACATGAGCTCATTCGTACTGTCCAAATAACATTGGGACTGACTGATCAGAAAGCATCCCCCTATTCTCACTGTATTCCTAACTAACAGCCTGTTCCTTTTAAATTTTTCTGCTTTTCTGAATTTAGACTTTTTTTTAAGGAATATAATGTTGTTCTTTTAATTTTTGGTCAGCTGTACTGATTCCTTTTTTGCCTCCCCAGCATTGAACTCCTCTGTTCTCTGTTAATGTCTTTCCCTGTTGCAAGCTGCACAATCTACGCTCTGAGAAATTGAGGAAGCCTCTGGCTACTGCTGAACCAGTTCTCCTGTTCAGTTCCTTCAGAGGAGGCATTTTTGGTTCTAATTTGTTTTATAGCTGTCCCATGTAGCTTTGAAGAGGCAGATTCAGGATATACTCCACTGGTACCATATTTAGTGCCTGTGTCCTGCAGGATATAATGGATCAAGCCTCTGTGACTATGGGCCAGAAGTGTTTTCATCTTCCTTTTGATCCAAAAGCAATTTTTCATTTTTTTCAATATCCTTTGTCTTGTAATCTGCTCTCTACCCACACCAGCTGAGAGCAAATGACTCTTGAAGGACCCAGTTTAAAAGACTTACATGATCATTCACAGTATCCCTGCACTGGAGAGCAATCATCTTTCTTAAACTGTTTAACTGACTCTTTCAAAAAAACAAATAGCAATCAAGCAGGCATATTCATTGCTATATGAATGCATTTCTCCAAAAAGATATTCCAGAGACCTCACAAAGTAAAGATGCCATCTCGAGTGTTTTAAAACCTCCAATACTCTCCCAGAGAACAAAACTTAAAAGAAGTATTATCAGCTAAACTTGGGAATCTATCACCCCTTTCTCAACACACAGGTAACTCCCCTTGCAGTCTGTATTCTTTAGCAATTTTTTAGGGTATTCAGCACATCAAGAGTTTAAAGCTATGGGCTTGATGTCTTTATTCATTATGCAGGCAGTGCCAAGGGCAGCGTGCATTAAGCAGAGTGACCTTTCATGCACAAAAGACAATTTTTGATATTATTAAGACAGACCTTTTCACTTGTTACTTTTCCTCAGGGATTTCAGGCTTAATGAACCTTGGACTGTTAGTCTACAAAATTCAGTCTAAAACCTCAATGAAATCTGCTGCCCAGGGACTACAAGAGATACAAGTATAAGCTGGTAAAAATTGTGCAATTTGCAAGACCTTACAAGCTCCTGAAATTGCTGCAGCAATTTGGGAAACAAATTCTGTTTTCTGCTAGGATCAAACTGAAGATCATCACTTCAAAACCAGATATTTTTCTCTAAAATCTGACTAGAGCCAGAAGCAGGCAGGATGGTTTCAACACCTCCAACCACATGGGGTGCTACCAGCATCAATTCCTGTTTGAGTACTCAAAACAATTTACTCGAGAAACCATGCAGATAGATCAGATATATGGGATGCAGACACAGCAGCCTCAATTTGAGCAACATTACTGAAGGGAAGTTCAATTTAAAAAATAATAATAATTAAAAAAAAAAAGTATATTCAAGTGTTAGGATTCAATATTGATATAAATCAGTAATATTTAATAGGTTTCACACAGGTAACCCTTTCTTCTTCCAGGGGAGAAAAGCCACTTGGTAAGTGAGAGTACATATCATTATTTTAACGCCTATATACTCAGATGTAAGGAACCATAAGCAACTATATAGGTGATATTCATTATATACAATCATAGTGTTATGTAAAGCAATACATCTCTATCTCTTTATCTATACATAACACTAGTCTGTTTCTTTCAGGATTGGACCCTGCTCAACCTTATTTTCAAGGCACTCCAATTGAAGTAAGATTGGATAAATCTGATGCAGATTTTGTTGACATTATTCACACAGATTCTGCTCCCACAATCCCCAATTTAGGTGAGTATTCAGTTCTAGGTGTTAATACCAAATTATTTATGCCCTGTAGCACTTAAGTATCTTATTCATTAAGAGTCAGTTGTGCTGGCTGGTGCATTGACACAGAACAAACACACTGCACTGGTTGCTAACTGCTAAATTCTAAAATTTTAAGCACAGACAAATGTCAAGCTAACAGCTATAAGAATGAGACAATATTAATTTAAAAGGTGCTTACCCTTGCTTTAAATGCTTCAGGTTTTGGCATGAGCCCAGCTATAGGACATATTGACTTTTATCCAAATGGAGGAAAGCAAATGCCAGGGTGTGGGAAGAACCCTGTTTCACAGATTGTAGATCTTGATGGCATCTGGGAAGGTAAGTATGTTGATTACATTACAAATTCAGGGGAATGCCACCCCTCACAATCTAATGACTTAACTTTGCTTATTTCAGGTGGCTTGCATTAGCTTTCAGTGGGCCCACCATCAATGGCACCTGCAGAATGCAGTGAAACTCTTAATATCCTTGAAACACCCCTTTTTCCAGAGCTTATTCAAAACTAAACAAGACAAAGAGTTTGCCTCTGGAAAATATATCTCCTTTAAAGTATCTAATAGCAAAGCCAAAAGTTACTGAAACTGTGCCAAAAATTTTGAAGGGTCTGTAACAACACATTTCACTGTTTCTATTTAGTTGCCCAGCAGCAGTATTGGGTGGAGTAGAGCAATGATGTGCATAGCTACTTCTGTTAGGGTAGCTTCAGCTGAAAATTCCTCTGAGATAGAGGAATTAACAATTTTATTTATTTTTTTTTAATTACCTATTACAAACTGGGTTGGGTTAAAGCAATGCCATTGTGTCTATTTTTAGTCAGCTAAAAAAAGATTGACATGTAGCTGCTCAAATACACGTTTTTCAGTGTTTTTCTATGTGGTTCTAATAAAAGCTTCAAGTATTAGAAAATGCCCACAAACTACCCAAGATTTCTGCTCTAGAGATTTTTCAGTATATTATCTGAGTTCTTACATTAATGCAAACAAACACCTTAAAATCTGGGAATACCTGAACTTACTGGTGACTTTTTCTCCAGGTTTTATTCAATGCAGGCATTACTTTTTATTCTTACTTGTTTTGGTTTTTGATAGACCAAACTTGTTATCAATAATGGGGAATTAAAGCATAAAGAAATAACTGTGTTGTATATGATCTTTTTAATTTAAAGTCAGGGAAATTAAGGCATCACAAAGGAAAATAATATATTCATTATTTTAAGAGTCTCCCTTCCTTAAGCACCCCCCAAATAATAATGTTTTGAAGTTCTCAGCAGGAGCAAATCATCACTGCCCCAGGAAGTTCACTACTAAATACTTTTCATTTGCTTTTCTTTTGTTATGTTAATGTAGCTGTTGCCTACAAAAGACCTGCTTCATGCAGTTGTCGATTCTATTGTGAAACTCAGTCAGATTGCTTGAATAAGTGTTTGTGAGGGGAAGGCAGGGGCTGAGCTGAGCTGCAGAGTCTCCATAAAGCATTTCAGGTTTGTATTTTATATCTGTTGAGCCAGTGACATCCCTTAGAGCATCCATTCATTGCAAAAACCAGCTTCAAACCTTACCTTTGATAGTCCAAGTGCAGTAACAAGCCCTTTGAAGAGGAATGATGCATCCCAATGACATGGGAAGGTCTGTGCCAGTATCTTTCCTTGAATGGTAACTGAAAAGAAGAACTAACCTTGGAACATCTTTTCACAGGAACTCGGGATTTTGTGGCTTGCAATCACCTGCGGAGTTACAAGTATTACTCTGACAGTATTATCTACCCCGATGGATTTCTTGGCTACCCTTGTGTTTCATATGATAATTTTGAAGCAGTAAGTAGTTCTCCGAGCCACAGGATGGACCATGGCAAAAATAGTGATTCTTACCTGTAAAACTGAAATTCAATTTATTTATGCTTGCCTGCACTTAATGACTGTATCTGTAAGAGAAGTGTCAGACATCCTGAGTTATTATAGCTTGTGCAGCTGACCTGGGTTAAAGTAGAAGACAACAACAAAACAGGTGATGTGACAGCCCCGAGGCACTTCTGGGGCTAGTGTGGCTTCCCCAGGCCTCCTCTGCTGCATCAGACTGGGGAAGAGGTAAGGAGGAGTGCCCGTCCCTGTAATCCCCAAATATATTTATTTATCAAACAGCAATGTGTGGAATCCCATAGTGTAGCAGGGGAGCTTTCAAACACAGCTTAAATGTCTTCTGTTCAAAACAACAAGAAGTAAAATAACATGCAATGACCTATTGGGGTCAGTCCATGGTCACAGTACTTTAGAGATTTGGGAGGGCATCAGGGACAAAGCACAATGGTTTATGGACCAAGGCCAGGAAGCTGTTCCCCTTCCCAGACTGGAGATAGGAAGCTACAGCATGTCACAGGGAGGTAGCAGGCTCATCATATCCTAGAGACAGAGGTATAAACTTACCTAGTGCTTAGATGGATCTTTACACATTCTGAACAGGTGATAGAAATCACACTTCTCAGATCACTTTGGGAGAAGGTGATTACCTGCTTCTGTCACCATAACAGGAAGCTGCTTTCATTGTTTTCAAGACAAAGCCTTTGTTGATCCAACCTGAAGGTATAAGGGGACATCACTCTTTTTCTCAGTTGCTGGAAGGGACATCTTCTCTCTGCTCGCATTCAAGACTACTCAAGGATGTCACTGATGTGGCTAGTTTGAGCTAAATAGCATAAGAAAAAAAACACAGAGCCCTGAAAAATCAGATCCTTTGAGAAATTTGGCTACTTAGATGATCTTTTTTCAAGTCACAGAAAGGGTTAGTTGAAATTTGTTGTTGTGATACAGGGTGGGTATGTTAGAAATAAGTCTTAATTATTTTTTATCTTGTCTGTCTGGATGATTCATTAGTTTTTTGTTGTTGTTGTTGTTGTTTTTGTTTGTTTGTTTGTTTTTTACTAGGGTAACTGTTTCCCATGCCCAAAAGAGGGATGCCCAAATATGGGTCATTTTGCAGATCAATACAAAGACAAAATTAAAACTCATTTCCTGAAACTTTACCTGAACACTGGAGAGGCCAAGGATTTTCCTCGTGAGTTTCTATTGCTTCCATTGTTTCTTACGCCTTGTAAACAAACCTTTTTATTTTCCTGTTTTACAATTAAGAGAAGCAGACATCATAACAGTGCAATGGCTCTTCAGCCATTCATGGTGAAGGGTCTAGAACAGAAGTTTTATAAGGAGCAGCTGAGACAATTGGGGTTTCTTAGCCTGGAGAAAAGGAGTCTCAGGGGAGACCTTCTTACTCTCTACATCTCACTGAAAGGAGGTTGGAGCCAGGTGGGGTTGGTCTGTTCTCTCAAGTAAAAAGTGATAGCACATGAGGAAACAGCCTCAAGTTGTGCCAAGGGAGGTTTAGGTTGGACATTAGGAAAAATTTATTCACTGAAAAGGTTGTCAAGCCTTGGAACAGGCTGCCTAGGGCAGTGGTGGAGTCACCATCTGTGGAAGTATTTAAAAGATGTGTAGATGTGGTGCTGAGGGACACGGTTTAATGGTAACCTGGCAGTGCTGGGTTAATGGTTGGACTTTATGATAAAGGTTTCTTCAAATCAAAATGATTCTATGCCATATCCTGTTTTGTTCCAATACTAGCGCTCAGTTCTGGGTCCTGCAGTACAAGAAAGATGTTGACAAACTACAGAATCTAGTGAAGGACACCATGATGTTTGGTGGACTGCACTACAAGTTGCAAGGAGAAAGGAGGGTAGGCAATGCACAGAAGCTGCACTATGCACTACTGTCACTATGAGTGGCTAAGCGCAGGAAGCGAGGCACAGATCATCTGGTAAATCCTCGTCTTTGGAGACGTTCAAAACTCTGTTTGACAAAGACCAGCAGCTGGCCTTGCTTCGAGAAGTGGATGGACCAGATGCACTCCTTTACAACCTAAATTATCCTAATGTCAGCTGTCACAAGACAGTTCTTCCTTCACAGAACCAGAGGGAGAAGAGCTGCTTTTGCTAATTACATACTGAAAGGAAGTTCCCACCCACAAAAGTTATTGTTCTTGAGCTTCAGAATTTTTGTACGTTCCTTCTACACTGCTTAAATTCTGTTATGTCAGTGTTTATTCACAACACCGCCTTCTTTCTGACTTAACTGTATATGAAAACCTTCATGGTCATAATGCTGAGGTCTATACTGTGTTTACCATGTTATGGACTAGCTACTTTATTTTTTTTAATTGCACAGAAAGTAATACAAATGTCTATCCATTTCTCACGTTGATATCATTAGAACAAAGACATACATGACTCACTGGCACTCTGTATTTGTTTTGAATGGTTATAGCTCAAGTAAGACCAATGAGCACCAAGGTTCATGTGTGAGAGCATTAAACTAACAACTTTGAGTCCAACAGCCTGGGATGCACCCCTGAGCTGAAAGCAAAGGGCAGTGATAATTTTCTTTTGCTTTCAACTACAGCGTACAGAAAAAAAACCAAAACAAAACAAATAAACAAACACACACAAAATCCAAACCAACAAACTAAAAACTGATGTCATAGATACTATTTCTCTCTGGGTACAATCAAACTTACTGTATTTTTTCTGTGTAGTTTGGAGGTACAAAGTAACAGTGACTCTCTCTGGAAAGAGTAAACAAAAAGGCTATGTCAATATTGCCCTGTATGGAAGTGGTGGGAACACAAGGCAGCACCAGGTCATCAAGTAAGTTAAAAATTCTATAGAAAAGAAACTTCTCTTCTAGAACAGGTAATTCATAGCTTTAATTTTTGTTTAAATTGGTCTTATTTTAGAGATCAAATTTGACCCTTAATATAAATGCAGCAACAGTTCACTCACTCTGGGTTTACATTTGAAGGGAGAAAGTTAGAATGCAGGATTTGAAAATGTTAAAATTTGGTGTTGCTTGTTTGCTGTCTGACTAAGGTCATGCTGGACTAGCAGAGTTTTGATCTTTTTGTCTTTCACAAGCTTGTAAAATGTTGCTGCCACAGCTGCTTACAGCTAAAGCTGCCTCATGATTTACTATATAAATATCTACATTTTCTTGCTCATTACTTTGCCTGCTTACACTGAAGCTGCTTGCTTGCCTCATGTGGGTTTGTTTAGTTGCATTTTTCTTTTTTGGTTTAACTAAAATGTCTGAAATGATGAAAAATAGGGAGAAGGCATTTTGATGTGGGTTTGGGTTGTTGGGTTTTTAATTTCTTTTTTTTGTTTATTAATACCTATGTCACTTCCACTTTTCCAAAAAGTACTTCACACCTTCACATTTGGCAGCAGGTGTTTGCTAGGAGCTGATCCCAGTTTGCAGGCATCCATGCATTCAGCTGAGATGAGGCTGGCAGTACCAAGTGCCCTCCATTGCTCTCCAGCTGCCAGTTGCAGGGCCTGTGTCAAGTCAATTGCTGGAAGTCACTTTTTTTTTCCCCCCCAGCAAATCTTGATGTAACCAGCCAGGCACCATTGTGGATGCAGCAAAGTAACAAAAAGGCAAAGGGATTTTGTCCTGTCTCTCATTACTTCCACTACCATAAGCCTTTCAATACAGAGGAGAGCAAACATCCTCCACTGAAGGCCGATGAATCAGAAAGTGCAAAGCTAGGGGAAGGGATAAAAATCCTGCCTTTCTCATGAAGCTTCTTAAAACTGTAGAGGTTTCTTTTGGGTGGTTCTGCTGGCTCCTCTGCTTTTTTTCCCCCCTCTCTCAGGTCATGTCTACAACCGCAGATATGCAGTGACAAAAGTGTCAAACACTCAAATGTCTCAACTTCACACAGCAGGGGAAAATTTAAGAAAGCAGATCTTCACCTTCAGAGCATGGAGGTGGGAGGGGGCAGAAGAAAGGATCAGGAAAGCACTGGCACATGTTTAGTGAGATGTAGTAGCTGAAGCCTTTATCAGTTCTCAAACTGCTGCCATTTGGAGCTTCCTATATTGATGTGATGTAAGCTAAGTAGCCAGATTATAGGCAACAATTACCAAAGAGCAGATGCACATTTGATGCCACAGTGCTGCAAGTGTGCAAATCTCTGTTAGAGAGCCATGCTGAGCCATTGGTAGATAATCCTTTTGGCCATCCCAAACAAATCAAACATCTGTATCATACAAATTAATTAACAGTAAAAGAAAATTTCATTTCTGTGCAAAAAATTCTGCCTATGTAAGTAACAAGGAGCAAGCTCTACCTTCTCCATAGGGACTGTGTTATAACTGGGTCTTCATTGTGAGGTGTGACTGCTGACTACCTGCCCTTGCTGCTTCTGAGAAACACTCATTTGGGA
Source organism: Megaceryle maxima (assembly GCA_024605025.1). Lineage (NCBI taxonomy): Eukaryota > Metazoa > Chordata > Aves > Coraciiformes > Cerylidae > Megaceryle > Megaceryle maxima. The sequence continues at coordinate 14,585 of JANHGN010008060.1, read as the reverse complement.
TGAATTACATTGGAAAATTGTCAGTAATCTTGTTACCATATAATAAATTAAATATTGTCTCTCTGCTAACTTTCTACTCACTTGCTACCACAGCCAATCAGTTGACAGGACTGGTAATTAACATTATATGCTAGCATGCCTCAGATCCATAAAATGCTATTTTTCACAGGGGAACCCTCAAGCCAGCCAACACTTACACAAGCTTCATTGACGTAGAAGCTAACATCGGGATAGTTACAAAGGTTAAATTTCTTTGGAACAACAACTGGGTAAATCCAACTTTTCCTAAATTAGGAGCTGCAACTATCACAGTACAGTCTGGAATAAATGGAACAGAGTAAGTATATGCATTGTGAAAATCTTGAGAGTTACTTGGGAAGATAGGTGACAAAACTATACGTGGGGTGAATGCATTTTCACAAGAAAAGCTGTTTAAAGCAGTAAAAGGAAAAGACCCTTAAGAAAACCTTTTAGTTCCTTCCTTTCAAGGCACTATTCATCCACAGTTTAATTCATTACTACAACCCTTTGCCTTAAATAAGTTCAAATACAAACTTAAACTATTTCTAGGCTTCAGAAGAGCAAACTTCCTGTATAACCCTTGGGTGAGAAAAATCAGCACGAGCTTGGATTATCAACATCACTCTTGCCAAGCTCCTGCTGTCCACAGTCACTGGTTATCTGTGTCCAAGCTTGTGTTAGGATGTCTGATTTGCTGACAGCAGAACCAGCAGAAGTTTTCCATTGACATAATGGATCCTGAGATCATGACTGACAAAAGAGGCTGGTGGTAATACCCCTACCTTTCCAGTGAGCAAGACTAGCACCTGGAAGCTTCTCTTAAAAAACTAAATGCAAAGTGAAGTGAGAGGCTAAAACTGATTTCTCTAGACTTTGTGGAATATGCCTGGGATGTTCAGCTTGCAAGAAGTATGATTTACTGATCCAGTTTTACTATTTTTACTGGACTTTTTAAAACAAACTCCCTCATTTGCTAGATCAGATACTTTATTTTATCCACCCCATGAGTGGGTATCTAGAAGAGGAGGTACAGTATATGTTTTAGACCCATATACAAATGCATAGGTAAAATGACATCACTTAAAAGACAACATGGGAGATGGAAACAGTTTAATGCAAAGTAAAATGATTACAGCCCAGCAGCATTACCTTTAAGCAGAGATCCTGTCTAGTTGTACTTCCTATTCACACTGCTGACAAAGCACGTTCTTGTAGGTGGGCACTCACTCTTCTATTAACCCATAGTCTTTGCACAAGTGCTTGTGACCATCTACACAGTGATGTTAGCACAAAATCTGGTTAAAAAAAAAAAAAAGAAAAAAAGAAACTGTAAAACTAAAGGAAGACAGGGAGTGAACCAGAATAAACACAGTCTGCCAATGCTTTCCCCAGCAGTAATATTTCAAACTTAAGAGCTTAAGGTATGTTGTGTTCAGTTGTGTCAAATGACAAACCAGGTTGACTTATGATACAAATAATACAAATCCACTTGTATAATCTCAACAAAGGTTGACAACTCAATGTGCTTGGGTTTTTGTTTTGTTTTGTTTTTCTTCAGATACCGTTTCTGTGGTTCTGAGACAGTGAGAGAGGATGTTCTGCAGACTCTTACTGCTTGCTAACAGCACATATTAGACAGATCAAAACCTTGTTACCAATAAAAGCTACTCATGCATGAAGCACTGGTGTTTACAGTCATTGAAGTTATAACACTGGTGATGTGTGTTGGGTGTTTTTTTGCTGGTTTGGGAGGTGGGGGTTAAGTCTGTGGATAACTCTCTATAGACAGAATTTTTTAGAGTAGCTTTAGAGGTGAATGAGCCAAAGCCTGTTGAAAGCTTTCCCTGATTTCAGCCTATTTCAAAATAATTTCAGGCAAGAGGAAGAAAAGGGGCAAGTAGAAGAATTTGGATAGTGGCTTCTGCAAAGTACCAAGAGAAAGCAGAACTGCTTGTGAGTTAGAGATGAGAGGGTTAAGAAAGCTGATGTTCTTAATCAAACCAAAGGCTAAGACCAGAATTAGTGTGAGGTAAAGATGAAACAGATAGGAGGGCGAATGCTTATAAAATGAGGACAGAAATTTAATTTTAATTACCTGTGAGAGATGAACCAGGGAACATGATGGCAAACTGGTAACGTGTTTTGGGGTGTTAATGCTGAACTAAGTTTGTATCATACGATCTGGACAGAATTAATGTAAGCTGCATAGCAAATTTCAAATGTCAGTGAAGTTTCACTAAAATGCTTATGATCAGAACAATCACCAAAGTGTCCTGAAATGCTACATGCTGGCCCTTCAGCCTTGAACAAAACTGCCAGATGGTGTGGTTAAAACAGGTAATGCAATGAGGGAGTTGCTTCTTTCCCTGCTTTCTGATAAACACATTAATCTGAAGTGTGGATAGTTCACTAATTCATTTCTGTCCCTACGTAAACCTGTCTTGGCTCCCTCATCTGCAGCTGGAGAAGGGGTTGCTGTTCCTCTGCTGCCAGAGAAACCCCATCCTCACTGAAAAAAATCCACAGAACTGCTAGGGCTGGGAGATCTACTGCTCCTCAGGACCTTTTGTCTTCAGCAATTTCTCTTTAGGTTCCCCAGAATGGGGCGTTCTGCTCTTTCTACCTCTGTGTGACCTTTCTTCCCCCAGAATGTCTTGTCCTGAAGGATGTCAATCCCCTAGCAGGGCTTCAGATTCCTCTTGCAGCAGTGGAAGTTGAAAGCAATTTATTCTGTGTTGGAGCATTACTCTTCTAATGCAGAAGAAAAAGCAGTCTAATTAATTCAGTGCACTCTGATGGGAGGGAGAGGGGGCTGTAAAGATTAGAAGAAGAATCATGAGCACTGAAGATTGGCAACCTGTGGGCATGCTCAGAGCTGGGATAAGTTTCTTATGTGAAAATACGTATTCCTTGGTTTAGCCCAAGTGAAGAGACTATGCCCCAGAAATTTCAGTTTTAGTCAGAGATGTGCTGGCTTCCTTTTATGTCTAAAAACCTTCTAAACTGCACTTGTGCTTGTTGCTCAGACTAAAAGGCACTACTCAGTTGTGGAGCACAGTATGAACCAAATTTTGATCTGCAAAATTGCTGGGTTTTGTATCCCTGAAACTTTGACCTAGGGAGAGGATAATAAGGCATAAATATATGATTTAGTAAAGGGGACACCCCTTGTTATGCTGTCCTAGATGTGTGGGGTAGTAAAATGTTAAGCCAATTTCTGGTCCAATTTATCTGCAGAGATAAAACCAGATTTTTTCACCCTGTCGATATTACTTGTGTCTTCCCCTCATTACATTGCTTCTTTTCTTGTGCAGCTCTTTGTGGCAGTAGCAAGAGCAGCAAGTGCACAGTGAAGTTTGTTCAGTGTGTTTTCTTCACAGCCTCACTGTCCATGAGGGTCTAGCACTTATTCTGGTTCCAGTTTTTCCCATATGTGGTCAGACATAGTGTTAGAATAAGAGAGTAAAGCTTAATAAGTTCAAGGATGTGAACTGTTTGTCCTGCATCAGGCTGTGGTAAGTCCAGTTTTGGGTTGGTCCTGCAAAGCCTTTCTCTGCTCTCCACAGCTGCATGGCCACAGCTGTGCAGGAGACAGAGGACCCAGCTGCAGGACTTTAAATGCTTTCACTTCATTTGTGTCGTCCAGTCCAAGGAGGAACACACATCCCCTTTTCAGGGAGATTAATGGTTACAGGTTTACTCAGAGGATGCATAGCCACAGACACGGGAGTTGGCATGTGATGTTGGGTTTCCATGTACCCCATGTCCCTTTGACATCGCCTGCTTCCTTCTGCCTTGATTGTCTCTTCTAGAATTTGGCTTCCTGATCTCAGTACCTCCTGCTGCAGAAACCTCAACAGGGTTATTAACTTCCTAACACTGCAGAAGAGTTTCTCCTTTGTCTTTTTTTTCCTTTACCTTAGTATAACCAGATTCTAGCCTACACAATTGTTTTGACAGGCATGATATTCTCTGCATTATCCTCTGTCATAGCCACTTCAGCAGCCCATGTAATTTTAACAAACACCTAACAGAATCAAGACGTTAAAGTTGACAATAGCATAATAAAAAATCTCCTTTTAATAATGAACTGGAGCTGCCGTCATCTTATTTTAGCAGAGTAAAATCTCCCCCCCCACCCCATTCCCGACCACTTTACAAAGCTATTACATAAAATGCAATGTTAAATGAACAACAAATTACTTTCCCTTTAGCTAGCTTTTAATGCTAATGGTGCTATTTATTCCTGACCTTTTGAAATATTAGATTTTTTAAATGACAACATAAAAAGAATTCTTGTTTGAAAACGCAAGCGACTTTAAACCACATGTTATTACTTGTAAGTATAGCATGCGCATGCATCATTCATTTCAGTGTCCCATTTATGGCTAATTGGTATATATTTCAGTTGACATATATTGTTCTCCTGCAAACGTGTCAAATTCCTTAACGATGTCGGTGACAAAAGCATAGTGCTTGAGATATATAAATTATGCTCTTTACCATATAATCATTCTTATCTATTGGGAATGCTATTTGTGACAAATCATGTTCAAAAATACAGACTAAATTGATTATTTTTTTAAACTTTAATATCACACCATTCATGGCAAGTCTTTGATTGAACCTTTAAATGTAGAAATGTTTTGATTTTTATCTGCATCATTTTGTAGCTTTTGAAAAGCTCACTTTATTTATTACAGGAAGAGTAACACAGCGCAGATCTTAAAATGTATCTTTTGTTATCAGCATAAGAAAACAAATGGGCTGTAATTGTGGATATGGAATGAGTAATTTGGTGAAAAACACTTTGCGTTGTAGTTTAGGTTTTATAATTCCAGACAGAAATTGCTTTTATTTTGCTGGTGGTGGCCAGCATTGCAATCAGAATTTTAAACACGGGAGCTACTTGGGCCACATATTTTCATTATATTTTAGTTTGCCATGTGCAATGTATTTCTCTCCTATATTACAAACCATCCGAGAACAGTAAAAAGAAATTGAAGATTTCATGTGACTCTAATTATTACTGAGATATAGCAGTGCTCATTGTTGTCTTTAGACAATGCTGTCTATAGTCATTACTTTGCTCTATAAATCAGTAGGATAATGAGGTTCTATCTTTCAAGAAATATTTGAGTGCATCTTAATTTGGCATTGATGAATTCTCCTTCCTGAACCTCTTGAGGGTTTTTTTTTAAATCTAGTTTGTCATATTAGAGCTTTCATCACCTAGCCACAGTTGACAGTGTTATGTACGCGTATTTATTTCCATACCTTTCTGGGATGAGTCCTCAGAGATTGCAAATAGGAATTTTATGATGTTATGCCTGAAGGCTATTTTGTTCTTAATTTGAGTGTAAATCACAAGCTACTTTGCCACACCCTCATACTTCAGAAATATATACTCTTCATGGTTGCATTAGCCCGTGAAAAAGAAACACAGCTGAACTTGTTAACATCTTGTAACTTACAATAAGAGTTTCTTTGACAAAAGAGATATTTAATTGAAGAAAATGCCATCTTTTGCCAAGGAAATTATATAAGTCCAGATAACCCTTTTTTTTTCTCTGCAAACCCTCTCAAATTTGGTGACAACAAAAGGGTAAAATGTATGAGCATTCTTAATCGGTCAGAACAGAAGGCTTCAACAGGGGGCAGAGGAAGAAAGGAGAAGGTCGATGTGATGCTCCCACAGCACTGAATAATAAAAAAAAAAGTACTAATATTGGCCTACATGCCACTTACTTCCAAATTGTGCCTGTACACAAACAGAAACAAGAAGCAAAGTAGTCTATAAATTAGTCTAAATGTTGTATTCAGTTACACAGGAACAATTGAGTGGCTACGACACTTACTCGCAGATTGAAGACATGCATTATGAGAGACCCAAAGACAAAACTTGCATTCATGCCCCTCTTTGTTCTACAGCCCATGTAATTATTGTTGCGGTACGTATCCTATGAAAAATCTTACCTTTAATTGCAGAAAGTGGATAATTGCTTCACATCAAACCAATTAGGGAAATAAAGGGGAAGAAAAGGGGATCTAAACCTCCAAAGCAATGCACTTTTTCACATAGTAATTAATATTATTATAATTTTGCATAGAATTTTAGATAAACATAAATCTTACCTACTCTCATTAAAACTAGCAGTAGTGACCAATACTGGTGGCTTGGGTGCCTCTGTTTGGGGTGTGCAGTTTCAGAGTTTGAATTCCCCTGGGAGTCCTGGTTATCCTCTTTGGAAAGTGAAGTATCCTGTGTGAGAGAAAAGGTTCTTCATGGAGGAGCAATAGAGTCATCACCTTAATTACATGGGATGCAAAACACATACAAGCATGTCAATGTCTTGTCTGAGATGATGGAAGAGCAGAAGCCATCCCCTCCTGGTCTGAACATGGAGCTGACTGCAGCCTAAATTGAGCTACAGCAACTTCCAAAGGAGCTGCTTAAAAATAAACCCAAGCTCTTGTGTTAGACTGACGACCTTTTCCTTACTGTCCTTAATTCCTTACTCAAACACCAACCATCTCTCATTTGTTGAGGGAATAAAAATCAACAGGAAAGAAGTGTGAAAGAGGTTCTCCACCACCTACAGCTCTCACCACGGCTGCTATCAGTGCCTTAGGAGGGTCTGTGGCCTGATCACACCACTTTCTCCAACATTTCTCATCTCCCCTTTGCTTGCAGTTTGGAAACCAGTGCCATCTGACCATTTTATACCCCTGTAGAGGCACAGTAAATTCAGTGGGGAGTCAGAGAGGAGGATGTGTTTGCTCACTCTGCAATCATCTGTCTCCAAACCCACATCTCCCACAGAATGCGAAGAGGGAGGGGTTGGGAAGTTTCTCCACTTCATTAAATACAGTCTGTAGATCCTCAAGCTTTTGCTTTAATTCAAAAAGGAGGCAAAATGTCTTTCATTACCCAGCGGTCATGAAAACCAGCCTCTCAGTTCCTCCCCCTGAACCTGAATTACAAACCCTCTCCTGGCGGCTGGGACAGGAAGGACATTGAAGGGCAGCTCACAGCAGCAATGCTCCATTCCTTGCCAATTCTGAAGGGACAGCAACATGGCAGCACAAAGAGGACTATTTTTGTTGTAAAGGATGCTTGTAGGGGATTAAAAACTTCTTTTTAACCAAGGAAAATGTGAAAAGAAAAATGACTGCATTAAATAATTCTCATTTTGACCCACAGAGAAAGAGGTGCCTAATGAAAATATATGATCACGGACAGTGTGAAGGTAACTGTCTGATCAGATAATGGAATTGTTTTCAGTGATAAGAATGAATCCATTACTAATGCAAATAACGATAATAATTATAATTTGCAATACAGTAAAAATCACCTAGTCTACCTCCTCCTCTGACAGGAGACTGTATAATAAATTATAGGCTGAGAAAAAAAAAAAATCAAAGGGATAAAGGTTAAAAGATTAAAAAAAATTCTGAAACTTAAATGCTTAACAGAGAAGTCAAGACCTGAAAGCAGAAATTGGTGCTATTAAATAAAGCAATTGTGAAGAATGAGATATAATGGAATTGATTAACAAACCAGAAGCTAAACGTTTCCTTGTATCACTACCTCTTGTCACAGATTTCAATAACTTTGAAAGAATAAAAAATTAAGAGCTAGTGTATAACAAGAAAATTAATTATTTAAATGTAGTTGAATATGCTAATAGTACTCTGGGAGGATGAATATAACTTAACACATAAAAAGCCCCCAAAAGGGTTCAATAAATTTGAGGAGTTTCATCAGTTATTTTTGCTTTGGTTTGGTACCTGAAACAGGTCCAGTGTTATTGGGCAGATTTTTTTGGGGTTCTCATACCAATTCCATAATCATCTTTGTTCATGTGAGGGCTTTTGGGCATGGAGACAATGTGAAAAATGCTTCATTTCTCCCTTGTGGAGGAGTAGAACAAGGCAGATGAAACAAATCTTGTATTACAGAGTTTGCATTACAGGGAGGTGGTTTATTTTTTACAGCAATCCTGCTTGCTCCATTGGTTAAGCAGAGAGGAAACAGTGCTACATAAGGCTTTCCATACATCATTGGCATCATACAAGTCATATAGATTTAGGTGATGGTGCATTGGGAATCTACCAAGAGATCATGTGATTCTTCCACACCCATCAATTCTGAGTAAAATAGAAACTGACTGAGTCTAAAGCACCATCTTCCAACAGTCTCCTGTTGACTTATTTTCCAAAAGATCCTTATTTTCCAAAGCACAGTTACCATGACAGCCACATAAGAAGAGCTGGGGATTTTATTGACAGGGGGGTGTAAGGGAGACTACTGTAACAAGCCCCTACTTTTTAAATATGCCCCCATCAGAATGCACACAAGATGACCTTTAATCAGTGTTCACAAAAATCAAATCCACAACATTCCTCAACTACTCACATTACATTCCATTGTTTGTTGATGCTTTGCCAGGGCTTTCTGTTTTGTAGTGGGATGAGCACGAGTGCTCTGTGTACATACACAGAATGACTTCAGCATCAGTTTCCAAATGTCCTTCCACCAATGAGATGCTTATCTGCCAGAAACCGGCATCCACTGTTTAATCCTCAAAGCTGCCAACAGAGCTGTAAAAAGATCACAGGTCTATAAAATGTGATTGAAAGACCTGAGGTTTAATTAGAGAATTATATTCAGTGCAAGCATGAAACTAATCTTGAGATGTGTTGAAGGCTGTCAGGGCAGGAATGTGCTCTCTAGGGGGATGACAGACACAGTTGACAGTATATAAAACTTCAGAAGGGTGAGGACAGTGAAACACAAATTGTGCGGGCAGGTAGCACCTTTGCAGCATCACAAGGTTTATAACCAGGTTAAACTAAGTTGGGGGCAGTTTAGGAATAACTAATGTTGTTTTGCATCAGGAAGGCAAGACACGGTTGAAGTCTGAGGTCCTTTCCAGCTACATGCATCTCCCATGATGCTCTGACAGAGCTGCAGTTGCAATCAGCAAAAATACTGGATGGGTCTGCACAGAGAGAATAAAAATGGGAAAAAACTCCTAAAGCCACAATTAATACTATACACTACCTGACTCTGAGGGAGACAAATGATAAATGCTTCTGTAGGATGTGATCAGTGTATTTTGGCAACAAGCCCTCAGTCCTGTAACATGTTTGATAGGTGAATGGCACTTTTTGATCTTCAATCTCATGTGTCTCACCCCTAAAACAAAACAAAACAACTACAAATTAAATTTAGAAGTGTTTGGAACCTCCTTCATCACGTTGCCCGATTCTTCAAATGTCTTACACAATTATTAGACTTAAATGCTGACCTTGTGGCCCTGAGCTGACAAAATATCTATTCTCCTGCCCACCCATGTACTACTTGCTAAGAACTTTTCGTGGAGAAGGCAGCTAGCTATGTGTTCCCAACACCCTGCAGATTCCAGTGCCATCTGGGACCTCTGCTTACACAAGGAACATAGTGGGAAAATTATCTGAAGGAGGATGCTGCAACACTGTGGAAAAACACATTTAAATACAGGAACCTCTGCAGATGTCATGCAGGACCAGCATCTCTTTTGTTGCACTCAGCTCTGCTCACAGTTAACTTCCCTCAACTCCACTCACTTTGAGAAGTTGACAGTCATCTAGATAAAGCGCGTGTGTGTTGGTTGGGGGGGGAAAGGCTGAGAAAATAGATCCATTATGATTGTCACTAGACGAGAGGTAAAAGGTCTGTGAACAACACATCACATCACACTGTGGTGCTCCAACAGCAATCTTGGTGCGTGCTAGCAAATAGCTGTGATGGCACAGGCACGGCATGGGGTGTACTGGTGTGGGGGAAGCATCAGGACAGCACCGAGGTTGCTCTTTGTGCTACAGAGGAAGAGGATATGTTTGGTCTGGTGTCTGCTCTTATCAGCTGGTGGCAGACGGAAGTTCCTACTAGAGGTGCAGAGCTTATTGCTCAGAGGGAAGGAAATACTCCTTGTTGTCCTTAGGAAAGGGACGGTGACCTTTCTAACTCCTTAGATTACTGTGGTTTAACAAACTAACATCCACGGCTGTCAGTCTTAACACTCCTTTCTATTTTGAAACCTTCCCTATCTTCAGTTACTGCTGGAGCACACTAATGCCTCTGTCCTTCCACATACAAATCCTCGTTACACACCTCTTCAGCCTATTCCTTTGGTTTCCTCACACTCCATCCAGTATCATCCTCCTTTTACTCGTTGGCTCTGCTGCAGCACACAATATTCCCAGAGTAAGTATTTTTAATTCCTCCATGTTTATGTAAACTCACCTGTGGACACTGATAAAAGGATCATAGAAGTTGCCATCTACCAAGTTCATAAAACAATTTTCTGCAATCACATTGTAGCAAACTAGCAAACCCTAGGTCCTAGTCTGATGACTTCTGCTCTAGGCACAAAGCCCGTGCTCCTGGGACTTAGTAAACTTTTCCCTATTATTACAGTCCCTGAAAAATAGATACTACTTCAAAATTATAGCCAACACCTACACAACTGTGTGTTAAACAAAGAAGATACATAATTTCCTGGTATGCAGAAAAATGTTTGCAGCTAACTCAATATAGTGCACCTAGTTCCTTTCTATCAGTGAGGTGCATGCTCAGCTGCTTTTGATATGCCCCGTAGCGATGCTGAGATAATCTTACTTTTTTTTTTTTTTAATCTATGAGCACATCCACATGTTAAGTCACAGGTATAAAACAAGATTTGTCATGAAATCTTACATCACAAACACACCATGAACATCACCACCTTCCAGAGGCTACTCGGCACTCCTGACATTTGCTGGGATACATTTTCAGGATGGCATAAGACAGTTTTTGCTGCAAGAAATGGATCTTTTCATCTGTGGAACTGCACAGGTTGTAGTACAAACTTCTTCCTTTGTTTGAATACCCACTTTGAGATCTCTAATTTGGAGGGGAAAAAAAGGCACAAAATTCTGCCCCTTCAATACCCTGTTGTCATGCTACAGAGGTCCCACCACAAAAATGTTAGAACAAAGCAAGGGATGGAATGAGAACTAATAGAAGAGTGTCTTCCTAAAAAATTAAGTACAAGTTTTCCAACATCCATACCTAATGAGATTGGCAAATAACAGGCCTGAATCCCAGTAACACAAAGCATCTACAGTTCTTACCAATTTATCCCACCTGCATCTCTTGAAAATCAGGCAGCTCTTGCACTGAGTATGGGCACTCAAAGCCCATTGTCCTCAAGACAGGTGTCTGGATGGTGTTTTAATGTAGCTGCTCAGGAAACTGAAAGAAGAGAATCTCTGGGGAAGGTGGACACTGCTGTCATAGAGGTTGATGTGTAAGTTGTTTTATTCCATGGCTGTTAACATGAAAACACCACCTGCAGATTTCAGGATTTATGTGATCTTGGTAGAACCAGTAATTTATATAAACTCTTTCCCATCAAGACCAGGCTGTAACTTTAAACACACCCATATGAAAAAATCTAAATCTTAAATTTGGAAAAGTCCAGTGAAAGGACCAAATTGTGAATGCACATACATGAAAATCCCCTGGATATCAGAGCGATGCACTAGAACACTGAAAGCAAAATTCAGTTCTTAATGTGTCTCTGAAGACTGTAATTATATTTCCCATTGTACTAGTAACATTAATTGAATGTTTAGCTGAAATCAAGTTCATTACAAGTTAAATACAGTACCTAGCCTATTAGGATGGTGTTTATAATTATAGTCATAAAGCACTTGTAAAACATCTTCATTGCAGCAAATAGGTGGAAGTTGGGGTGTAGTGGCTGCTACGCATCTCAGTTCATTCTCTGCATCTTTGCACCCGAGCAGCACTGTAGGCCAAGGTCACACACACCACTGACCATCTCCATAGCTTCTGCCAACACTGCTGAATTTGAGAGGGAGACAGCCTGCAATAGCTAGAAGAAAATATATGTCTCAAACTGTTAAACAAGCCTTTTTTTAGTGCAGCTGCACCTCACTAAACATTCCTAGACCTATTAACACAAAATAAAGATGTACAGTCTCATGCAAATATATCTGGTCATTGGCCAGCTTATTGGCCTGACAATACGATTTTAACAATAAATCAGCTTTTGGCAAGGCTTAAGAGACTAAATCCTCTTTGACATACCACTTTTTATATTTGATTTCCTGGGTGTCTTAGAGCATTATTACAGAAAATACCTGATCTGCTTTTGGCATTGTACATGGTCTGTCCAACTCCAACACATCTCCTACTCAGAGCTACACAAACTTTAGTGGGAGTAATCGCCAGCAGTGGACTTCTGCCTCGGGCACATACGGAGTCCCCCTAGAAAGTACACATGTGAACTAGAAATGAATGTCTCTGTCAAAGAGCTGAGTGTGCTGCACAGGGGCCTGCAAGCCCTTGGCAAAGACTCCAGATGTCCACACATCTAAAAGGTTGAAGACATCTCAGAAGCAGTACATATCGTCAGTGTCGCTTGTTCTTAGTTACACACATGAAAAAGCATCCAAATGCAAGTATAACCACTTAGCCTTTCTCACTTTCATAATAAATTAGGTGTTTTTTTATAACCTTTTTCATAAAAGTAGTAACACCCAAACAGAAAAATTAAGTTTTATGGTATTTTATTTGACATGATTGAAGACACAAGAACACTCAAGATACAATCCAGACAAGTTGTGAACAGCTCCAAACATCAGTGAAATCTGAATTTATCTTGCACAGAGGTGAACAAGATCACAATGGTTGTTTTATAATATAGTTTAAGACTATTTCAAGCAGGTGAGTACTGTGACGTTATGCCCAACAACTTTTATACTATTCATCTGCTTAAGCCACTTCATATCATAAATATGCAGCTTATCTTGGCGGTTAATTCTCTGCAATATATAATGAGCCTTCTCATAATAATGCATTAAAACTCCTGTATATAAATATTGGTATGTTCATACCAATGGAAACTGTCCTAACCACAACTGCACATTTATCATATTCTAGCACAATTAATCATTCCATCACAATCAGCTGCTAACTTTCAGCCTAGAGTTAAGTAACTTGGACCCAAACTTGCAAGTTGCTGCTTAGAGCAGAACTTTTGCCAAGACCGTCTGCTTTCCCTAAGGACAGCTGGCTTCGTCTTTTCAACATCAAGTTGCACAATGTCATCTGAAACCCCTACCAAAAAAGTGTTCTGCAGGAAATCTCCTGCAAAAGTATCAAAACTACTATTCTAAAAATGACTCATTTCCAAGTAAATTTCATATTAATTTTACAGCCTAACATCCTTTATCAAAGTGGGCATCCACATGCCACTTACAGTGTAAAGTCTTAACTGTGTTATAGACTACAGACCACAGCATAATTTTCTACTTACAATTCTAATTCCTTAGACAAGCTAATTTTCCATTCTTAGATTTAAAGAGGGCAACAGGGACAGCTGGGAGTTTGTGCAGTAGCTCAGTGCTCTGCAAAGATAAGCTTGACAGTGCTCTCATCAGACGGAATGAGGAAGTGCAAAAATATGCAGACCACATTTTACAGTTACAGTGAAGTAATTGCAGCAGCAAACCCCTGCTTGGATCCAGATGGGATCTTACAGAAGGAGGAATAAGAAAGGGTAGAGAATTGCTACTGTGCAGGGAACTATGCTTCAGAAGAGCTGCGGAAACCACCCTTAGCATTCCCTGCAGACAGGCTGAAAACAGCACAAGAATCATGGGCCAGCTGATCTTGCAGTTCACCTTGTCTTGAGGGGGGGGAGGAGGAAGTTGCAGCCATTTATTAGGCCAAATTCTGTTTTAATTTAAGGCCACTGGAAACAATTCTGTGCAGAACTGGACCAGTTCAGTTTAACATGGGATGCAAATACATCAAAGCCTACTTTTCCTTAAAAATTTTGTCTTCTGGTAGGTGGTAGTGGTAGATGGAGACTGGGTCTTACCTACAGCTACAATAAATCAGCGTTGCCTGGCTTTGGAAGGCAGGTTTGTGTCTGGGTTTTTTTAAACTAGAGACAATCCTTAATGAAACTCCAAAAGCCAGTGAAGAAGCTGTATGTCCAGATCACACAATCTAGTTTTTATCTTGGTTTTACAGGAGGATTCATCCATTATTATGATGAACTGCTGAAGATGGAATGGTCACCGTTAAGAAACAAAGAAACAAAAATCCCAGCAACATACTAGTGCATCTGTGTAATATGCTAAACTGGTATGACTTGCATTGCAGGAAGAATGTTGTATTCTCTGACACACCAACATTACTTTCCTATTATTATAAGATCAGTCTTTTACATTTCATATCTTACCATCTTTAAAAGCCTATAATTACAGAAGCTGATTGAGAAACTATGTTATTTAAAATTAACAGCTGAATGAAATCAACAGAGGCAAAGAGCATTTTTATACAAGAAAATAGCACTGTAGAAAGAAAAGAGTCTGTACAATATTTAAATATTGTATATACATAAAATTATATTGTTCATAACTCATCTTAAAGTTTCTCTTGTTTGTAAACCATGGAAAGCAACACACACACAAAAAATCCCAGTATATAGCTTTTAAAG
>JANHGN010008059.1:66667-85022 GCA_024605025.1 Megaceryle maxima | reverse complement strand
TAAGACCACACACCAGCCCCAGTGCCTATTTGTGCACCTGGTATCGTGTTGTCTTTGTTTTGCCCTGGCAAGATCATAAAAATGGCCACGTATCGGCATACAGGATCGTGACAATGGAACTTCTGCAACTGAATATAAAACTGTGTTAAAACATTCCAGGTGAGGTTGGGCGGGGGTCTGAGCAGCCTGCTCTAGTTGCAGATGTCCCTGCTCCCTTCAGGGGGTTTGGACTGGATAAAGGTCCCTTCCAATGTAAACTATTGATTGTCTATGATTGTATCATTATATTTATTCACTAATAACACACTTTGTGTGTGGGTCATTACCACTATCCCTATAAATACAAAACTGATAACTCTTTGCAGTTATGTCCTAAATTAGTTACAAAATGCATATAAGCTGTCACTGGCCACATCATTTTAGTATGTCATCTTTAGATACCTACTATTATCTAGAAGTCAGCCTTCTTTATCTATGATGAATACCTGAGTCACCCTCAACAGCCCTCTCCCCTTTTTACATTCCAAAATCTTCTGAGTGAAGAGATAAACTGAAGAGTATGTCTCCTATTTCAGTAAAATGTTAACAAATCCAAATGAAGCTGAAAATGTGGGACTTGAATTTCAGCAGTTCCATTATAACATAAATTGAGTTTTACTGATTAATGCCAACATACCTCTAATAACCTGTGCTCTAAATAATAAAAGCTACTTTTTAATGTGTGATTGTTACTTGTTATGTGTAAAAAGTCAGAAAAATGTAGTTTTAATATTTCTCAAATCTCAGGATATTATTGCTGCTTCAAAAATGTCTAAATGCACTACTCTATTTAGAGCCTAAAAAAACCCCTCAAACAAAACAAAGCAAAACATACACTCTGATATGTCCAGAATAAAATTTCAAGGAATGGAGAGGAGAATTATTAAAATGAGAAAGCGTTTGCCTAGAAATTCCAATAAATCAAAATAGAAATTACTATGATAGTCTTTTGTGTTGAAGCATATTAAAGATGTGTCCAAAGGAATGCCACAAAGATGGCGAAAGGACTAGAGGGCATGACATGTGAGGAGGGGCTGATGATGCTAGATTAGTTCAGTTTAGAGAAGAGGAGACTGAGGGGTGACCTCATTGCTGTCTACAACATTGGAGTAGCATTAAATAATTCAGCTTGTTATGCAGTAACTTCCATATCTTTCAAATAATTTAATTTCAGATAAAACTTCTGAAAGACTGTCTTTCCATTTATCTTTATGTTTCATGAAGGAGCTACTAAGAGTCGCATTTTTTTGAATGTAAGAGTTTCTAAAGACTAATTTAATTATCATTAAAAGAGAAATTTCTGTATTTTTACACTGATGCCCAGCTCAGTCTTACTCAGTGACAAAGAAGGTCTTGAATGCATGGAATGATCCAGCAACCCTGAAGAAATTGTCCATCCATCCTGTTAGTAATAATCATCAATTATGCAATTTGCCAAATCACTGATGCGATCTGAGGGGTTTAAGCTGCGATGGCTCCCACTGTTAATCTTGCTAGTTATAGACTAGCATTGTTGGTATGACAACAGCCTTACTCAGGAAAAACCCTGGGTAATCACAGAAAAAATTACTACATCTACCTATGGATTCCTTGAGCTTTTGCCTCTACAACAATGTGAAGTCTTGATGCATGGATAGTTGTAATTTCTTAATATAAAGTTTGTTATAAAAATGTACATTTTAGTTACTGTAAGTTGGGTATTTTTAAGATAGTTACACTTCATTTGTTGATGAGAAGCTTCTTGTATTTGCATTGTGATAGGGTGTATACCATGCTTGCATATAATTTCTAAAAAGTGTTCAGGGATGTTAATTGATTCTCCTAAATACAAAGTGAGTCGGAGAATAAGGAAGAATTTCTGAGGGCACAGCTATGAACTTGTCATTATTAGCAGCCTAGAAAATTGCACAAGTTTTTCTGAAGAGTTGCACATATTTTTCACTAACCTCATGGACTCTTACTTGATCACAATATACAATTCTTTCATGTTTTTATTCTTTATTTTTAAACCTGCTGCTATTTCTTCATTTCAATCAACATGAGTCAACAGGGGAAAAAAGCCAAAAAGATTATTTTCTTTCCTTCCTTAACCCCTCAAACTTTGCAATTAGTTGAAGAAAAGGCTGAAATGAAAAAATTGTACAAAGGAGGAAAAGTCAGCATGAGAGAAGTGAAACACTTATCCTTGGTAGAAGGGAACATTGGTATTTTTCTTAGAAGGAATGAGGGCTGGCTGGAGAAGAATTGCAATTGCAATGAAACATATGGTCTTGGCTTCCCTGGAGGATAAATTTTCTACATGGGGAGAGGTTGTGAAAAGGAATTGTTCCCTGAACAAATAAATTTATTGCTAAGAAGCACTGCCACTTGTCTCCATCTACTTCAGGAAAGATTAGTCTTTCAGGAGAAATTCTTTTTTTTTGAACAGATAAGATTTCTCTGCCATTTAAAGGAAGTGGTTAAAAGTAAGTGAAGTGGTTAAAGTATTATCAAAAGTAAGTAATAAGTGGTTAAAGTAAGTATTGTCAAAATAGTGACTCCTATTTTTCACTTAATGAAATTTTTTTTTTTTGTTCCGTATTGCATTGAACCTTAAATGCAGCACAGTGATGTTTTACTAAGTAAACATATATTTTCCCCTAAATAATATTTAAAATTTTAACCCCCAGAAAAACCCTAAAAACCAACATCAACAATAAAGGTTAATTCTGGTCATTAAAAATGGCATCCATTTCAAGCTGCAGGTTTTCTTAATTACTTTTCCTTCAGGGGTAGTTGTTGTGGAATGATCCTGAGATGAAAGAATATATGAGTTTTCTCTCCTGTTCCTCATAACAAACCCTTGCTCATATCTTTAAGCTCTTCAGTTAATTATCCCTAAAAAAACTCGGATAAGGCTTCTATTTGTTTTTCTTGATACTTTGGCTTAGTCAAAGAAGTTCATGTTAGCAAAATAATACATAAATGCAACCTCCTTTATCAGACTTGAAAGCCACAGATAATATATGCACTGCACAATTCATTACAAATTTTAGCCTTGGTTCCTTTTCACTGAGAGATAAACAGCATAACAAATTGCAGAAGAAAAACAAGCAAATAAATAAATAAACCCCACTTATCTCTACTAGCCAATAATTATATACAAAAAACCTTTGAGTGTAATGAGAAATGAGGTGAAGTGAGAAATAGTTTGATCTGGATGGAGTTTAAATGAACGAACAAACATAAAAAAGAGCAATGCCGTATTTAGAGTATTTCTTCATCTATCACAGCCTAATGACAACATTTAAATGACAGAACGAGGTGAACTCTATTGCTGTAACAAGTTTCAGAAGCTGAAACAGAGCTGAGATTGCAAGATTAGGTTATTTCTGAAGCAGTGTCCTGACAAGGAAACATTTTGAACTCAATTTATTTCTCACCTAGAATAGACTTTTAAAATTATACTGATTTAATACAACTTTCTGGTGTCTACAAGCCTTGTTCTCAGAGAAACCATAACTGCCCACAAACTTGAAAGGCTTGAAAACTTAAATTGCATGTACTAAATGGTTAAAATATCCTGTTATAATTGTCTGGTAGACTAAGAACAATGGTTAAGATTATTTTTTATCAACCGTGCTTTGCAGCAATTAATGTCACAGCATTGTAACAGCCAGGTCACAAGGCTCAGCAGGAGACTGAGAAGGGAAAGGTATTTTCAGTTTAAAAGAGAACTGATTTCACTCGCTCACCAAAATGATCTTATGCTACAATACCCACAAGCACCAAAGATGTGTGGGGCTGAGTGATTTGGCCAGGGTTAATAGCAGGTGCATTATGTACAGGTGATCTGATTATAGAGTCACCATCCCATCTCTTCTTACCTTTTGCTTGAGCTGGTATACATGTGCAAGTTTTTGGACATGCCTTTTTGTAGGATTTAGGTCTTCACATGACTCTGATCTGTCTGTTTTAGTCTGAGGTTTAATATCTCTCAATTTAGGCTGCTTTTTCTGGTACTTCCACAACCAGACTCTCCCATTCATTCTTCATTCACTTGATCTCTAATATCTGTTAGGAATGTCTGTGCCAGGGCAACTAAACTGGCCATTTACATCAAGAAATAACAGGAAATATATAACATTATTTAATGGGTTTTGGCAGCAAAGAAGAAACCAGTCTTTAAAAGGTTTTCCTGCTACATAACTTAAGACACCTGATTTGTCTCATTAGTCTACCGAGGTTCTTTACACAAGGAAAGGAAAAAGATGCCGGTATATACTAGATTACCTAATTCAGGATTTTATACATTATATATTTGCACTTTATGTACATATATTAATGAATATTTATGTATAATACATCTATGCACACATCAAAAATCTTTCTATATAGTCAAGTTCTGATGCAGCTTTTTTAAGAGAAAATGTACTCTCTGACATACTGCATTCAAACTCAACTGATTTTACATGTGTGTGTAAATGTATATGCATATGATAGTTAATTTGGAAATGTCACACTAGATGGTCATTGTAGGTCTCTTCCAACTGAAATTAAACCTCTCCTCTCCTCTCCTCTCCTCTTCCTCTTTGCTCTATGCTGTGTATGTTATGATGATAATGTTGTCTCTATTGTGATCAGTCACAAACAGTCCTCAACTTCCAGATGCTCCACCTGAGCTAGTTTGTGACACATGAACACAAACATGATGAGTTTGAATGCAAACAATTCTCCATGTACACATAATACTAAGAGCCTGGGAAGAGAGATATTTTTGTATTAAGACTGAGAAATTGAGGAATGACCTGCAATCAGCATTTACATTTGTTTTCATTTTAAACTCTGAAATTCAAGATGTTGCAAATGGGCTTATTTTGGTTTATGATTTTTTGAAACATGAAGGTATGACATGATTTATACTTAGAGCCTACTGAGAAAGTAGATCAAACTGTAAGTTTTGATACTTCTTCCTAGTCAACCTGAGAAGGCAGCATGAGAGAAATTTGACCAGCAATTGAGTACTGATCAGATAACAGCAGTAGTGAAGTTAGCCACCCATTAATTAACTGTCCAAACATATCAATATCCCACAAAATAAACACAATGTTTCAATTCCCAGGTTTCATCAATACAGTAGAATGAATAGAGGCACAAAATTGATAATGAAAAAATATTTGTAAACGGTGGTAGGGTATTGTGTGAAACACATTAATGCAGAAGTCCCAGCAACGTATATTTGGCAAAGCATTGTGAAATATTCTGGGACTTTTAATATTCCTGGAGTTACTCAAAACAATTTTTAACATGCTAGAGTTCCATAGCTTAAGAAAAAAAAAAAAAAAAAAAGATTGTTTTCAGCATGAAATCAACAAAAGAGAGAGTAATTGAAAGCTGTACAATTATATTATAAAAAATCACGAGACTATCAATAGTTTTCTGTAGGACAAATATTGATTTAGTCAGAAGATAAATATGCATCCATTTAAAGAGCTCTGGAGAGTTCATTTGTGCTGGATATTAGTACATTGATCGTGTCCTGAGTTTTTCTATCTATCTACTCCTTCCTATAAATACATGCTGTAGGCATTCCTGAATTTGGAAGAAAGAAAATGTTTTTTCTGTAGCAATTAATTATTTATATTGATACCTTCTGAACTTCTGAAAAACAGCCTCTAGGTCACCTGGAAACATATGGCTGCAGGGTTGTGTACCTGTACAGTTAGATGTTCAAACATGTATGTTCATATGTGTGCTCATGTGTATTATTATTATACATAATTATTTTTAAATGGGATTGCAATAAAGCTTCAAACCAGAAAGTGGGAAAAAAAAGAGAAAAGAAAAAAAAAAAAAAGGCGCTTTTGGTACATTTAATTAAAAAAAACAAAACAGGATTGATTTTGCTTTCAGTTCTTTGCTTGCAGTGGGCTTGGAATAAAGCACATGACACAACATAAACACCATCAAAATTTTGACAGGTAATTAGCTAACTCCAGAGATACAGATGTCCCTGACAGTGCTGATCAGGTGTTTGCTCGACAAAAAAAAAAAAAAAAAAAATTTCGCTTAAAATGTCTGCACAAAACATCGAGTTATTGGTAGAAAACTATGGTTACAATATGAGAGACCAAAGACATGAAAGGAGGAGATGAAGAGTGACACTTAATAAGGAAAATTCAAATTTTTTTGACAGAATTTCTCATCTAAACCTTTAATTCATTGAGCAGTACCTTGTGTAACAGTCCAGTAAATCTGAAGCAGAATTTGAGGGGGTGGGAGGAGAAAGCATGATAAGGATGACTTTCATTTTTAAGTTGGCTAAAAATATAATGATGTCTTGATAAACAAAAAATGTTAACATTACCCTAGTCCAGACAGTCACACAAATGCAGAATTTCTTAAAAAGTTAATTCAGAAATTAAAACGTTATAAAAATAATGAAGTTGTGATTGAAAATATTTCATTAAGTGTTCAGTGTGAAACAACAATTAAACAATATACATCATTTTTACATGAAAAATATTGAATAGCTTTAAACACTGGAAATAGAAATAACTTTGTGATTGATAGTATAGATAAATTTTCATTTTGTGATAATCACTATTTTTATGACCTGCATTCAATGAATTTTTTTTTTTAAGTATCTCACTGCCATTATGGATTAGAAGAGGAAGCAGTTTCCCACTTACCTAGTGAATCTCCAGCTAAAGATTAGAAGTGAGAATCTCACAGCAATATTGAAGATATGCTTTCAATATACAGTGAAGAGCATTTTTTAGGTACATTTAAATCAGTGGTTTATTTTCTTGATGAGTGCACTAGTCCTAGAAGTACTGTGCCATTAAAGATGGGGACTTGTTTGATGAGATGGATCATGTCTAACATGGAAAAAGAAGAAAAAAAAATCTCTTCATATGATCTAACTGCCTTGAAAATTGTGCAGTTTTCTTATAGCAACAATTTTTATTAGTCAGATCAATGTGGTTATGCTTGTTGTTATTTCCACTTGATTTATGTTTTAACTGCTGTTGGGGATCATTTAAGTTCATAACCATGTAATAAGAGACATCCATTGCCTCCAACATAAACAGACAAGGAAAATGATGGAAGGAAATTTTATTGCAGGAATTTCACTGATAGGAAGCAAGCGGACATGGAGAAGAACTGCATTTATCAAAATTGTAGGGACTTTCTGCAAAAGAAGAAATGGACTCAGAATACTAAAATAGCTTTGATCAGCTTTGATCACAAGATCAGGCTTCCTTTCTAGGAGACTTTCTTCAGGATTATGTGTATTCTTTGAGAAAAAGTACCTGGAAAAGTTTTCAGTGTGTTAAAAGATGCTGTTGAATACTTTTACTGAACTTTATAACAAGTACTGTACTAAATATTTCCAGTATTAAAATATGACATTTCCATGATTAATTGAGAAGATGGGAATAAGACAATGCTGTTGTATCCATAATGCTATTAGTTTATAAAAATATTGATAAAATAATTTATCAAGGAAATAAAAACTTTTTTTTTTTTTTTTAATTGACAGTAATTATCTTCCTAGAAATTATTCTTAGACTGTGTGTGTTTTCTCTGAGAGGAGTATAAACCCTGAAAACAAAGAACAAAACAGTTTCTGGAGTCGAATACTTTAGGCAATCCTTCATTTAATTCTTTTATTCTTCATATATTGTCTTTCACAAACATTCATATTTTTCACTTTTCCAGCTTTTTTTTTAATACAGATTTCCAAGTATTTTCAAGAGAATCACATTTTCCAAACAAGAACTTCATCAATAAACTTCATATTATTGAGAAAATGAATGTACAATATGTGCAATATTAACAGATCTTGGTAATCTTTCTTTGGAGGTAGCTGTCCAGGATGTTAGGGAATAAATGAAGTGTTTCTACTGGGATTTATATTTTTTAAGGTACATTTTTGTCAGTGCACCATTTTCTCTTCATAAACCAGATAGTAGAACAGCATCAGTTAGCAGTCAGGAGAAAAAGCCAGTGATCTGAGAATTTAAACTACAGATTAGCAAAAAATGCTGTTTTAAACAAGTCTTTCCTTCCAAAGGTTATGAAATAAGTGGGTAATAATAACTATCAACACCACCTCATTCCTAAAGCATCTTTCACTTCAATACCTCAAAGCACTTCATAAACTGTAATTATATACTAGATGATAATAAAGAGTTTGGCAGGTGGAACAGGGAGGTGAAACAACTTCCCCGAGGTCTGGTCTCTTCAAGATTGTAGTAGAAGTTGCTAGGCCAAGGTTCAATAACACATTCATATTTGGAAAAAAACAAACAAACAATCAAAACAAACCCCAAACCCCCAAACACTGAAGGAAATATTTTAAAGTATCATTGATGTATTTTTCTGTCTTCAGCTAGAAAATTTATTAATAACTTTCTGTTCTAAATCAAGGAAAATATGAGAACTCTAAAAGTTTTATAGTTTTTCACAGTGGCCAGTAGTTCTGGGTAGTCTGGTGTTGAACAGTGAATTTTTTTATCATAATTGCAGCTAATTTTGATGTAAAAAATATGAAAAAGCCTTACACATATCTTTTGTTCTATTTTTTAAACTGACTGTATAATTTACATTTTAAGTGCTCATTAAGATGAAAAATGTCAGTACTGTAGAAAGAGCAAATAAATTACCTTCATGTCTTCCCCCCTCCCCCCCCCTTCATATTTCTTATTTCCACTTTTTCTTAATACAGAGACCACAAAAAAAGTATTCTCAATTAATACAGGAATGAGTGTATAATATGTCAAATCACATGCTGGTCAAACAACATTACAGTTCATTTTAATTAGGCCTTTTTAACTGCCTGCAGACAAAAGTATCTGTAGTAGACTTTAAAATACTATCACTACTATTAAGTACTTACTGGTGCTTAAAATCAGTTATCTTTTATGGAATGTTATTGCTCATAATTTTATTGCTTATACTAGAAGATCATAAGATGCATTGTCAAGATGTTTTGCAGAAGTGTGTTCAGTGTGTCCAGCTCTTAAGACTTCATAAAGAAACCTCATAAAGAACATTTGCAATTTCTAAAAGAGTATTTAGAGGAGTGTCTATTCACTGTGGCTGGTTAGGAATCCAAATTTCTAGTCCCTAAAAAAGTTTGAAAATGTATGAATCAAGATGAGAAACTAAAAGTATTTTAGGCTTGAGGCTCTGAAAACCTGTGGTAGCTTGCTTCAGAATAATACTTTTTCTTCCCATGAAAAAAAAAAAAAAGCCTAAACAAAAGCAAACAAAGAAACAAAACCCCAAAAGATAAATTTCAGAAATAGGCAGTGAGTAAGCTAAGAAAAAAACAACATTCAATTTAGGTTAGCAGTACCAAGACATCCCAATAACCAGAGTTCCTGGACTTTTGTTCAAGTTCCCAAATCTGACATTTTCCTGCTTATCAACTCTTACCTCATGTCCATGATTCAAGATTCAGGCTGAAATCTTACTACTCAGAACACATGAAACATGAAGTCTCTGCACACCTCATAATCACAATAATTTAATTATTTGATTTAATAAAAACATGTTGGTTTATAATTAATTATATATCTCTCTCTCTAAAAGAACTTCCTACTCAATAAATCTTGTCACACAGCCTGTATTTGCAAAGATATTGTTTGTGCCGGAGAATAAACACACAGGCAAAGTTACAAACAGCATACTTTTAGGTCATTCCTTTCCTCACAGGATCCCAGGGCATTAATCTGTGTATAACTTACTGCATACATTTTCTGCTGTCCTAGAGCTTTATGTGTAAGATTAAGTTTCTTATGTCATTTTGTACAAGTGTGAAAATTTAGTTCTGAGATATTTCATGGAAAAAAATCAGTCTCAATTTAACTGTTTTCCCCCCTGTTTATTCTCACAGGGGCACAAATATATGCACCTTTGGATAACCCCATTTATAAATGTCATGTTAGAAGAAAGTATTATAAATTTTGCTAAGTAAATTTATATCTGATTTAACTTGCTGAGACACTTTTAACTTTTTCCTGTACTCTGTAACTGTGGAGTTCAGTTATTTGGAATGAATGCAGACTCTCACACAGCTGAGTGTATTTTCTTTTTTTTTTTTTTCTTTCTTTTTTTTTTTTTTTGTAATAAAATGGAGTTTTATAGAAACACGTGGATAATTATTTTAGAGGGTTTATGGAGAGGAAATTGATGAAGAATTAATTTCAATGAACCTTAACTCTTATTTAGAATTTTTTCTCCATTTTCACACACTCTCTTTTATAATTTCTAATGGATGTAACAAAAGCTCTATTGCACACTAGAATAGGAAAGATTCAACATTACTATTAATCTTGGTGAATATTTCAGAGCTAATATAATGTGCAAGAAAGAAATAACCATTAATTATGACTTTGGACTATGAAGCACGGCAATCAGTTTGGGTCCTGTTCCTGATGGGTAGTGTTTCTTAGTGAACTGAATAAACTGCTTTTATAAGATATAAATGTGTGATTATATAATAATAAAAAATTCCCAGTGTGTGAACAAAGCAATGTACAAACATGTGACACATTGATAATATATTTCTTTGCTTATCTGTTAGAAGTGATAAGCTAGTATTCTTTAGGCAGGGAACAAAAATGTTCAGCATGAATATCATATTTTTTTGTCATTTCCTCCTGAAAATGTTCTCTAAAATATCCCAAAAGGCTATTTCCAATGTTTCAAATAAAGACTTTTTTCAAACATTTCTGTTAACCTGTTTTTATTAAAATTAAAGGATTTAAAAAAATGTTCCACCAGCTCCATTCCTCCTTAGTTTAAATGACCAGAATAACTGGAGAGAGTCAACATACCATAATGAACCATTATGAAGCTTCTGAATGAACGGTGCTGTAAAAGATAAGGATTATTGTAATATTTTTCAGCAGTGATGAAATCTGAAGCTGGATTCCACTCTGTATGTGTGACGTTAACACTGAGAGCAATTGTTTCATTCATGTTGTTTGATACAGGAGTCTGTTTTACTAATAAAGAACACAGTACAGAGTCTGACTCCAGATTGAAATTCTGTTGAGAGGAGGGAAAATGTGGTCATTTATCTGTCAGTATTTGCATCATTAGCTTTACATGGACATTTCAGACAAAAAAAGAGCAAGAGCAATTATCATTCAAGCCTGTCGTAAACCAAGCTGAATTTATGTGTTATTTAAGCTTTAAGGCATCCCAGGAGGTAGTGATAATGCCCAATATTATAATTTTCATCATACTGAAGGCAATTGAGTCTCAGGTTTTTTACTTTCTATTACAATTTATAAGCGGTGAGTGATCTGATAGGTATGAAAATACCACACCTTTCAGTGTGTTATTGTCTTGTCAATGTTTAGAGGCGAAACTAACCACTAGAAAAGAGACAGGTGCTCTTTGTTAACCCCTCTTCCTGTCCAAAGGGGGAGGGAAATGGAATAATGAAGAGAGACATAGGGATTGGAAAAGAAATCTAACACATCTTTAATGAAAATAATAACCATAATATGAAATATATACAAATATATATAAATCCAACATTGAACCCAATCTCCCCTGATGACAATGACATCACCATCAAAACTGATGCTGTGAAGCAGGTACTGAGGAAGTCCCAGACTGGACTCAGTGGCAGATGGGAACTGCTTTCAAGAGCTGGATTCTGGAACTGGGTTCAGGAACACACAATTCAGGATCAGAGGCAGAATGAACAGAGTCCTTCTCAGATGCCGATCATTGAAGAAGAGGCTTGACCCTCATGATCCATCAGCTTTTTACTTCCTTTAGTTGGTCAGTTTGGGGTCACCTGTCCTGGCCACTCCTCCCCACAGGTGCCACCTTTTACTTACTGCACCCCAACACGGGGCACAAGATTGAGCAGTGACCTTGGTCTGCAGAGAAGCAAGGATGAGCAAGAGCCTTTCTGCACACCCCAGCCCTTGGTAGTGACTCTAAGCATGGAGTGTTACCACTGCTAGAAGCAGAGACAGTCTGTGAAAATCTGCTGTTATCTTCAGACAATGCAGTGACTGAGAAAGCTTAAGCTGGAAAGAGAAACCACTGAAGAGAATTAGTTCTGCTCTAGCTTGGACCAGGACATTCCACCCCTTCTTCCATACTATTTACATCATACCCATCACTAGTTTACAAATTCTTTCTGTAGAAAAGTTCATTTAGTTCATGATTGCAGATTTCAATCTATCATAGCAGTCTCTCAGGGCAGGAAAGATGTTAAGGAATTTGTTGTTCATGCCCATGGGTTGCAGATTCACCTCAGGAGGTTACTGGATGCCATTCAATGAAGCTAGTTCCTGTCATCACCACTATGTTATCCTGAAAGAAGCTTATTGAACATTTAATATTATGCAATTAATATTATACAGCTTTAAATTGAGTAATGTCACCCGAAGTTTCCCTGGAGGGACACACTGTACTTCACTATTTTTCATCAAAACTATATGAAAAACTGTGGGGCTTTGCTCAGTCTGATAATGCAAAGCCTTCAAGAAGACTCCTGGTTGTAGTCCAGTCAGAACAGGCCAGATCAGGTGATAAATGACCTAAGAAAGAAGGATGAAGTACACTGAGCATCACCAGTCTTTGAGCATCAGGGCTATGTTTGAATGTAGGTAGAGTTAAAGCCTTGGTGAAGACTACAATTTCAAATCACCAATTGGAAGAAATCCATGTCTAAACCTGGAGGTATCAATCACATGATGCTACCACAGGGCTATCTTGGAGTTGCAGTGAAAAATCACCCACACTACAAAGAAATGCATTCGGCTCCAATTCCAGAGGGAGTTTGGACACAAATTTCTTTCTCTTTGGACAATGTCAATACTCATCAGAAGCCTCCACCTGAGCTGCAGTTCAGAGACACACAACATGTGCTAGGTCTGGCCTCTCACGGACCCCTGTGTGATTGAAATATGTACTTTAGCTGCACTCTAGAGTTCCCAGAGGTTATCCATTAACCTGGAAAGGAAGGGCAAACAGATAGTCAGCTGATGAATTCACAGTTATCTAAAACATGGTGGATAACCTGTAGAATAGGAGGACCTGTCTTTTTTTTTCTTCACCACTTTTAAAGGGAAAATCAAACTGACAGTAAAGTAGAACTGCTTCTATTTCTGAAAATACAGGAGTTCAGTTTCAAACTGGAGTAGCTATGCTGGGCATCTCGACCATTAGTTTTCAATCTCACATATGTGTATTCTCAAGTGTCAGTCTCTTGATTTCTGGATCAAGTTTTCTTACCAAAAATTAGAATTTTACACATGAATATATGTCACCATCTCACAGTGATACTCCAGGTTCCTCACAATGCAGAACACAATAACATTGTCTTATCCTTTTAGAGGTAATAAAATGGGCCATAACACAGGAATATATCTTCTCTTAAAATCAGCACTAATAGTTAGCAAAGAAATTATGAAGACTTGAGCATATTTTCTACAAGCCTATTTTGCCTTTATTTTTTCTTTTTTTTTTTCCCTCCTGCTTTTTCATACTTGATAGACAGGCGGTATCTTCCATCAGAATCATAATGAGCCTGCAAAACATGTATTTCACTCCATTTTGCTTGTTGGCAGACAAATGCTTTCCACACACAGAAGGTCAAATATAATACTAAAAAGCAGGTTTCCAGTAATAATGGTAATTGTAATAGTAAGAATGACCTAACATCACTGAAATTAATATGTGGAAGTTAGCTATATCAAATGACATACTTGATATTGTGAAGGGTATTTAAAAGTGTCCTAATTTTTACATCATTTTGAAGCCTTCATATTGATAAAATCAAGATCCCAGACTCAAGGAAGTTGTTTAAATTCACATTCCTTAAACACCTGGCCCCGCGATTTGGGAGATGCTGAAGTCTGGGATTCTAAGTAGCTTATAACAGGCTATATAGTGAAAGGCAGGAATATCCTCAGCCAATACTTGGTCTAAGATATTAAAAACTTTTGATACTTTGAAACTTAACAGCATCTACAAGTCTTCACAAATTAAGTAGCTGATATTTTGTGCTAAAGTGTAATGTTACATTTCCAGTTTCTCAGCTTCAAAAAGATTTAGTTCACCTACAAATATTTTTAATTTAATGAAAGAAATTTTTTTTAAGTATTTTCTAACTCCTACAAACTTTGTAGGAATGCACCACACCTAAGGAAGCTCCCTTAAAAGTTACAGGCTTTACTGATGTCCCATTACATGCAGTGCACCTAAGTTATATGCATATACAAACCCATAAACTGTGAGTTAGTGCTGCTGTTATATGGCTACCCATCAAAATGTTGGATTTCCTGGACCTTTCCCAACTTTTCCCGACTTGTGACATAAGACAATTGCACCTTGTGTTCCCTTATACATGAGGACTTTGTGCAATTGTTCTTGTTTCTTATCTGATACAACAGTCCTCAAAATTACTAACATCTCAAAATTAACTTGAAAGCACTGGAAATCATATCAGAGATACATTTTCACATGTTTAAGCAAGTCTATTGGAAATCTTTCACAATCAAATATTTCTCTGAAATACCTTTACAATATCCCCTAAGATAAAATTTCTTATAAAAATTTACATGTAGCTAGAAATTGAATGTAATCTTCATATTTCTGTGTCCTATAAGCTTTCCAAGTATAAAAATAACTTTTGATAGAGAAGTAATTTTAATGGGTCAAAATAAAGATTCATGAGTAATTTTTACTTCTGTGACTTCATTTTTTTTCCAATGAGTTCTGAGTTATCATACATAAAATTTGTGACAGCTAATCCAACATTTGCCAGCACAGGGAAAACCTCTGGTCTGAGGAAGGACTCCTAGAAATAGGACCTTTGCGAAATAGAAATTATTATTATTTCTAAGGAGGTGCAACCACATTCCCAAGGTGCACAATACGTATTTCAGGTGCTTGATTTTTCTACCTGTTCAAGTAAAAGATCTTTGGAGAAACCCAGACAAAACAAATCTTCATGGAGCTGTTCTCAGAAGTTATATTCTTTGTACTTACAGAGTTTATTGAGATTTTTCCTCTCCTGTTCAGTCTCTTGTTCTTTCATCTGTACTACGCCATGTGAATAATCTTTATTCAACCCAGACAAACAGTTTTTATACAAGGACTTACTCCTGTTATCCTCATCCTGAATATTTCAGTGTCTATTCTATACATTATATCTCAAGGCTACCATCATGCAGGGTCAGCAGAGACCTGCATGTGCAACCATTCACCCACCTGTCAGACAGTGGACATTCAGAATAGTACAGGGACATTCCTAGGAAAGGAATGGTAGCTCTGTACAAAGATCAGATCACTGACTGTAGCCCTTGAAGTACAAGTACATGATATGCCACAGTCTGCAAAACACTATTTAGCCATATTCCAGAGAAATTGATAAAAATTACACAGCTGGTTGATATAAAATCCAGTGTATGTCCATAAGCAGCAGATTGTTACATCTTTTGCAAAACTTCTGTTTTCTTCAAAGGACATTTGTAAAGGCTTGTTTGTGAAGTTTGTTCCTAAGAAATGGCTATCTGCTACTCACATAGCTACTGAAAGAAGCTCATTTATGGTTATGGATCTTCTACCTCGAAGATGGAATACTTTCTATAGGCAAACTCTTCAATTTAGCTATGTAAGGCTGAATTCAGATACACAGACACCGAGAAGCCCTAAACCAACAAACAAACCAATGAAACAGATCGTGTAGCTGATGTAGCCACTGGCAGGACACAGCTGGAGTTTATTATTCCTGTATTCATAAAGCAACCTTGCCCTAAAATCTTCCTATTTTCATGTCCTGCTTTTGTGTTTCGTAGTGTCAGCATTGATTGAAGCTGATTGAGTTCACTCCTGGTGTAAGGTACACCCCCCCCCAAAAGAAACAAAAAACCCACCCCCAAAAACAAAGCAAACAAACAAAAAACAAAAT
The DNA here is from genome assembly GCA_024605025.1 of Megaceryle maxima. Taxonomy (NCBI): domain Eukaryota; kingdom Metazoa; phylum Chordata; class Aves; order Coraciiformes; family Cerylidae; genus Megaceryle; species Megaceryle maxima. The sequence goes on along the minus strand of JANHGN010008059.1, from coordinate 69,046 downwards.
AAAACCAAACCAAACCAAAACAAAACAAAAAGGAAAAATCTGCTTCTGAAGAGACTCGGGCTGTGGCCGAGGGTAGATGGCAGGAGCAGCATCCAGCGCAGTGATTAATAAATGATGGATCCTGGAGCAGACCAATATATTTCTGAAATCCTCCCCTGATGTGCTTGTGTAATACACCATTCTCAGATCTGATATGTAGCAAAACAGAAACGAGAAAACAAACTTTAAGATATCTGTACATAAGAAAGTGGCATTTAGATTAAAAAAAACCTAACATGTATGTTTGAATAGATGCTTCAGTAAGAGATTGCTGGGACAATGAAAGGCTAAGTTGAATAGATTGTAAACGTGCTTCTTTTCATATTCAGATAAGGCAGATGACAGTCTAGCTTTAAAAACTCTATTAAATCATATCTGATATAAACCAGACATGCTGTCTAGCAGGAGTTATAAAAAATGTGGCCTGCCTTTTTAAGACAGTAAGTGAGATTCAGATTGATACCTCCAGTTAATACATTGGCATGCGAAAGCAGAACCATTAACTTAGAAGAAGGTAGCTGAAAGCCCTCAAACTAAGTGATGCTCATTTGAAAATAGAATGTGAAGGGAGTACAGGAAATAAACCAGATCTTCAGCTGTTTACTTAAGTCATTACAATCTTGAAAAGCATTGGAAAGCCTAAACTGGCTGTTTCTTGAGAGAATTCATACCCTCAGTGAGTGCAGGTCTGTGATTTTCCCTAAGGGAGAAGAGCAAAAAGCAGCAGGTGACAGTAACCTGAATTGGAAACCAGGAGCTGGAAGCAGATAAGGAAGGGGAACAGTAGCTACCTGGGGAGCTGAGGCTGAGTTTTTGACATCAGAGAGATTGTACAGAGTGATCTCCAAAAGGGGAACAAGTGTTCCCTAAACATGGGTTTAGTTTAGATACAGCTGTACGACATGTTTCTTTGGTTTCAATATGGTTTTTCTCCTTTGTACTTCCTTCCTTGGTACTACATCCCATGTTTGTTTTAATGTCAGGAAATTTTCTATGTATAGTCCTGGAAGGAAAACAATATTTATTGTATAAGATGTGAAACCAAAGGAAGGAAAGTTATCTGCTAGGGAATTTGAAGGGAAAAAGGAATGGACAAGAATAAAAGGAAAGAAATACAATTGCCTTGGAAAATGTGGGAGAAAATCCAGTATGATTATATGAGTCTCCTTTACCTGTAATCCCAGTGTCTTAAACTAAATTAAACCAAAACAAACCAGCAAAAGAAACCCAAATAAACCAACAAAAAAATCCCCACAAAACAAACCAAAAAGCACCAAATAAAAACTGCCAAAGTCCACAACAGTTTTAGCTCTCTGTTTATAGTATCATAGAATCATCTAGGTTGGAAAAGACCTTCAAGGCGAGGTTTAGCAAGCATTCAGGTCCCAGTTCTGATATGGCCCAACTATATAACCTTGGATTATATTTCTGTGGAAAAAAAATAAGTCTGTAGAAAAATGAGAAATGTGAATATACAGACAGGCTGGACTTTTGAGATGGGACATATAAGCAACTCAAGGCTTCAAAAGAAAAATCACCAGCATGGAAAGTTATAAAATTACAATGGAAAGAATGGGGGTACAGTTTGAAGCAAGCTGGAAGAAGCTGTACATATCCTGTTTGCAAAATTTCTGTGTAGCTAGTTAATGGTGTCTGAACAAACTCACACAAAACAAAACCCTAGAGGATTAGCAGAATTTACTCAAAAAGAGTCTTTTGTATCCAGTTGCTAGACAACTCCATACAGAAAGATTTGCATTTGTTTTCACTCTTGGGTCCTTACATCCCCACCCCCCAAGTTAATTGTCATGATACTGAGCTTTTGAGATTCATCTAGGCATAGCATTGTTATTTTCTGCTTTGCATAATAAACAGGGGCTTTTCATTACAAAGAAAGCCCAATGAACAACAAAAAAATGTTCTATTTTTTTAATTTGAAATATAAATCCAGCCGGTTTTGAATTCAGAGAAAGTTTGTCATGCTAACTGCATCTCTGACTTTCCTGGGGTTTATTTGTGCTTTTTTTTTTTTTTAATTCTTCCCTTAAAAAAAAAAAAAAAAAATCTGATTACACTAAACATTTCCATTCATTTAGCAACAAGTCAACTGAACATTGAAATAAATATGATTAGTAGAAAGGAAAATTTCTTAAGTAGTCAAACTACTCAGGAACAAAGAGTAGCAAGAAACTTCTCCCTGTCTCCAGTGGGTATGACTTTGGCAGCTGTTGCCAAAAGTGTTCCTTGCACCTCTTCCTAAGATATAGTCATTATGTAATAAAAATAATATATAATACCTAAGATATAGTTTTTCCCAGAGTAAATGAAATAAAAGTTTGG
>JANHGN010008059.1:51539-66567 GCA_024605025.1 Megaceryle maxima | reverse complement strand
GCATAAATAAATCACAGCAATTTTTTTTTTTTTTAATTTTTTTTTTTATTTATCTTCCAGACTTGCTTTCTTCTTCATAATTTCCTTAACTTTCTGGCCACCTTAGAATATGGAAGTGATAGACTGGGATGAGGAAATACAATACTTCTGCAGTTTGGACTGAATTTTTGCCATTAGATCTTAGCCCAGGAAAGGTAGGACATGTTTCCTCAGGAAGGACAGGAGATTTGGGGTCATGTGCAGGAATTTTATTTGTCTCTTTTTTGGGATAATGATCAGTATAGTGTCAGCTTGCAGCAGGCTCTCACAGTCAGTTCCACCATGTTCTTTCTTGGTAACAGTTTGTCACAGCTTGGAAGTTGGTTGAGAGGTCAGTTTTACTAGAGCTCCTAAAATGCAACTGCAGCTGAAAGAAAGCCAGAGAATCTTTCTCATACCTCTGGAAAGTGAAAATAAAAACCCTCATAAAGAACTACTTCTGGCAACAGATCTATACATACATCCCATTCATCAGTGTAACACAAAGTGAATGAGACCCTTCAAAGGGACAATACTATAGGAATAGACCAAAGTGTTCCCACTTGGAATTAGTTCATCAGTCTGTCACAGAGATGTGCTATACTACTCAGTAACTCTTTAGCAACAGTTGACAACATCTTTTGACTATAAATTTTGGTAAGATGAAGTAGGTAAGCACAGAAATATGTTGATTAGCAAAACTTCAAGTGGGTCACTTAAGGAAGCTTTGTAAAATAGGGCTGTGACTGTGCTCTGTCAGTCCAGTGCTTGATGGAAAAATATAAAGGTATGAAGGGATTCTAAGAGTGAGCTTAAAGCACAGAACTGAAATTTCATTTATATTGCAAGTAGCTCGGTGTGGAGTTCAAACAACACAAGATCACTATGATGAACAAATGAAAGCCTTTTAACAGAAAACTGAAATTCTCTCTGGAAATACTGGTTTACACTGCCCTGTCAGCTTAAAGTCTGTTTTTCAGTACTTCTGTACTGTAACTCTGCTTGGGTAAGTCAAGCGAGGTCAAGGGAACATCAAGGGAAGATCAGCAGCTGTGTTCTAGGCAACAAAGGCTGGCTTTTAACATTTCTGAATAATCAGCTGAGTTCCCAGAGGATATTTTGCTTCCTTTGGACCCTACTCCAAGACAATACCTGAACATGGAATTAAAGAGGATTGTCATTTTTCCTGGTAAGTATTAAAGTGAGCCCATGTCTATGTTACTCCATGAATAATTAAGTGCATTGTTCTATTTTTATATTATTGCCAGTTTCTCTACCAGCAAATTATCTTCTACTTGCAATTCACAACCTAGAAGAACTCTATTTTTTTTATTATTATTTACATGTAGAAATTACAAAAAAGCAAGGTAAAAGTGTCAATACTCCTCTCTCCCAAATTCAAGAACTGTTAACAATGTACTTTGAGTTGAATGTGAAGCTTCCTAAACTGGAATAAGCATTGCTGGATAACTACTAGGAGTAGGACGAGTATTAAATGGCAGAAACAGGAAGTTTGTGAGGTTTTATGAAGTGCTGTCCCATATTTTTAATCAGCTCAACAAGCACCAAACTCTTGAAATGTTATAGTACATCCTGCACACCGAAAAAAAAATGGATTATAAAAAAAGTCATAGAAGCTATTTTAATGAAACAGACTAATAGTCTGGCAGTAAATTGTACCTGGTGAACTGGATGAATGCCAAAAGAAAAAGAGCAAAAACTGAGAAGACATAAATCTAATGTCATCATTTTTGCAATAACTTCTTAAATTGTTTCTGTCATTGAATAGTTACACTTAAAAAGCTATCATACATCTTGAGCTCCAGTAATTAACTTTTCTTTTCTTCTTTATGATTCCAGGAAAAGATGATTTAAGAGATTTTTGCCTCTTAGAGACTCTGGCTGACAGTGTTCACATTTGAGGAATACTGTGATATGTTGGTATTATAAACCTGGTTTACATTCCTGAAGAAAACCTTGTGCCTTAATGTGCTGCAGACCTTGTGAAGGGTTATGTCCCACAGGAGAATCTGATCAGCACTGTGCTAGGTCAGTTGAGCTCTCTGGTATTTATACTGGTTCAGCGAGGGCAGTTCCATGATTGACTACCAGGTGCTGTGTAATTACCTGAGGTTAAAACTTTAAGCAATAGTAATACATGGAGCATTGGACATTTTGCAGCTCAAATAATTGCAGCTGCATTGTTATTTTTTTAGGTGTTTTTCAATGCAAGATTTCTGAATATTGAAGTAGCATCCTGATCCTAATCTAGAGGTTAACTCAGAAAGGAAAAGAAGAAAAACACAGAAGTTGGGAGCTAAGACAGGAATTTTAATAGGGATTGAACACTGCAGAACTCTGAGCAGGACCCAGAAGAGTCATTCCAAGATGGCAAAGAGAACACAGCTCTGTGAAAAGCTAAGCACCTTGAGGTAGTAGGAACCTTAATCACTGTCACAAATCTCTTCCTATGCCTTTGCTTCATAAACTCTTTAAATAGACTCTCTAATTAAATACCACAGGATTCTGTGGTTGAAATAGAATGGCTAAAGGTGAACCACTGCTCTTCCAGGGATCGGAGTAATCACAAGCCTATCAGAAGACAAAGTCTTGAGGAATATTTTCACCCAGTTTGTGGGTGGTAATAGTGGAATTAATGGGAAATCTCTGAAAGACCACTGGACTTTGATTTAATTAAGAATCCCATGAACCACAGCATAGCAACAGTGCAGTGCACAGTGTGAGATATAATTGTTAATGGAAAGGTTAATGAGTTAATTAGCCACATTTAAATGTTTAATTCAAATAAATGTTCATTCATTATCTATAATGGAAGCCATTTTGTTTCCTCTATTTAGACAGTCTAGGGTTTTATATCACAAATATTTTCTATAGGTATGAAATTCTACATATGGCAAGATGGCTTCAGTTAAAACCTGTGGGGGGAAAAAAAAAAAATTATAGCCTCAATTCTAAGTCTAATTTTTTTATTTCCAACTATAACATAATGGACTTGAGTGAGGTTTAAGACACATCCCAGAGCAAGCCATAATAATTAATCTGCATGACAGGATTTAGCACAAATCCAACACATCTTGCAATTGTAGTTCTCCTCTTTGTTTCTAGGCAGCAGTAAATTCACACTGACACAGATGAGCAGGCGAGTATTACTGGTCATATACTGGCTCAGTTAGCCTGAATAAGGAACAAAGTGTTATTTTTGACCAGAAAATAAGCAAATTATGAAGAAGGAAAAATAAATATCTTCAGAATTCTTGACTGAAGACTCAAAAACATCAATGTAACATTTGAGTTTGCAAAGACATTCAGAATATTGTTTTTATTTATGCCCAGTGTGTAATTCAAAGTTTTGGGGTATAAGGTAAGTCTTACTTTTTAGACAGAAGAGCCATAATAGATGATCATTATTTTCTTTGTGGGAAGTGGAAGTTTGAGCTCCAACCCAGGCCTAAAATGTGAATATACTGCTTTAGATGAAGAGCATATTGATTACATTATTAACATTAGGAACTTGCTATTTATAAAGAAAAGATAGATCTGACTAAAGTGTAGTGATTTCCTCATAACATAATAAGAGAAATGTGATAATATAGGGTCTGTAATAAAAAGGAAGTTGTTATGCTTTGTTCAGGATTACTTTGTCATTTTTGCTTCTCAGTTAAAAAACAGAACGATTGATTACTTTATATTTGTTTGATTGTTTATAGTAAAAAATTGAACATTTGGGGGACATTGGGTAGATTAAAATATGTTAATGCACATGCAACTTATCCAGTTATTTTATATAGTCTGACATTATTGTGAATTCTATTACAAAGGTTTATGTTGAGAATGGTTTTAGTTCTTCTTTTAACCCAATATTTTGGACACTATTTTTGGAGTGATACAGCTACAATTTAATGGCTAATTTACATCTCCATGCTCTTTTGGGGGTACCCATATCAGATCATTCCTCATGATAGTAAATACAGTTTCTGGGCACCTGTAATTAAATTAAAACCACAACAATGGAACAGGGAAAAGCAATATTCCTTTATGAAAATGTTCTGCTGGATCAAATACATTCAAATGATCCTATAAAGGCTTATCCTGTAATGGATTTGAAGTCACAGAGTTTGTGCTGGAATGGTTAGTGCTTGCACACCTTCCCCACTTCACCTGTCCTCTAGAAAGTCCAATGGGTTTGGGTTTTTCTGCTGTTTCTGGTCTTATTCTAACCCTCTGTTTGTGCAGATCTTCATTTTTGTGCAACCTTCCTTTCATTCTATGTACTTTTCCTTCTGTGTAGTCAGCACCTCAGTTCTCCTGTATCCTTTCTGAGGGGGCCCACACCTTCCCTAGTCTTTTTCTTGCCATTAATATACCTATAGAAATTCTTGGCGTTTCCCTTGATCTCCCTGGCTAGTTTTAATTCTAACCGAGCTTTTGCTTTTCTAACCAGGTCTCTTGATGCCCAGGCAGCTTCCTTGTATACCCCCCATTCTAACTGTCCTTCTTTCCAGTCATTGTAGAGTTTCTTTTTGCGTGACAGCGTGTTCAGGAGCTCCTTATTCATCCAGGCAGGTCTCCTAGCATTCTTTCCTGCCTTTCTCTTTGTCAGTATAGTTTGCTCCTGGACACAGAGAAGGTGATACTTGAATGCTGACCAGCTGCCCTGGGCCCCCCTACCCTCTAGGGCTTTGTCCCACAGCACTTTGGCCAGCAGATCCCTGAAGTGATCACAGTCTGCATGCCTAAACTCCAGGGTCGTAATTTTGGAATACATCCTCCTAGTTGCCCTAAGGATCTTAAATTCTTAAATTGTTCAGCCTAGAGAAAAGAAGGCTCCACACCTTCTTGTGGCCTTTCAGTAAAGTGGCCTGTAAGAAAGATGGGGACAAACTTTTTAGAAGGACTTGTTGTGACAGCACAAGGGGTGATGCTTTTAAATTAAAAGAAGGGAGATTCTGACTAGAGAGGAGGATATTTTTTACACTGAGGATGGTGAGATGCTGGCCCAGGTTGCCCAGAGAGGTTGTCGATGCCCCATGCCTGGCAACATTAGAAGTGATGTTGGCCAGGGCTCTGAGCAACCTGTTCTAGTTGCAGATGTCCCTGCTGACTACGGGGGTTTTGGACTAAATGACCTTGAAAGGTCCCTTCCAACCAAACCATTCTATGAGTCTATGAAAGACTGAGTCACAGTTCTAAAACGTAATCAAGTCCTACTACTCTACAACATGTTACTATGCAAATCTGCTGTAGATCACAGTAGCCATTTCATCCTTATTCTGTTTTGCCATCATCTTTTGCAGATCTCTTTCTACCCTTTTATCCTCACCGGTACCTCTGTGATGCTCTCTTTGATCTGTGCTTGTTTGTATGCACCCATTCCACCATCTTTCAATTTCACAGCACCACTTTTCACCTCATTCAAATATTGCAATTTGGGTTACACTCTGAACACCAAAATTATCACACTGTTCAGGGGAAAGAAGCACTTGATTTCTTTTCAAAACTGCTCCTGCTTCCTTTGGTTCAAAAGGGGAATCAAGCCATGCATCTGTTAGTGCTGCTTCAGCTTGAAACAGGTCTCTGTACAGACAACAGGCCTTTAAGTCCCTGTCTGCTACTTTTTATTTTAATCTAAAGCAAATCAGCATCAAAGACACAGAAGAACAGTGGCAGGCAATGTAACTCGAATCCTTCATAACACTGATGCATAAAAGTATTGTGACACTGCCAAAGATCAGCCTGCTATTCAATCTTTAGGACAATAAATGTGTATATTTTGGAGGGATGTTTTCCAAACTGAAAGGTCTCTTGTCCTTTCAGCCTTTCCTCTCCTTCACTGTCCTACCAGCAAGCCAAGTCCTCAGTGACTCAGCCTTGCTGGAGAGCCAGGGCTTGTTCTGGGAAATGTCTGACTAGTTGTTGATTCTGTAACAATAAATAATTTGATCAACACAAAATTCAAAGCTTAGATCTTTTACAAGCCTTCTTCCCTCTTGTAGAATGAATCCAGAACACAGTTAAATCTTTATCGTCTGAAAATTTGGTTAAATTCAGTTAAGCCTAAACTAGATTAAAAATCATTAGACAAGTCAGACATACTATCATATAATTTTCATTTCCTTAGTAGATGGAAAATGATTTACGATATACCCAGCTCTTCTGTTTTAAGCAGTTTCATACCCATTAATTGATGATATCAGGTATCTGACATGAATTGTGAATGACATGCTATGAATGAATAATATTCATGCAATGACTCTTCAGTCTAAACAAGGCTGCTAACGTGCCATTCCCAAAGGATTAACTCACTAGCACTTCAGTACATTGTTTTCAGAGCATTATATTAACTGAGAGGTCTGTGTATTAATGAAAACTCCCTTGAAATACATTTCTTTTTAAATTACAATGCATGTTTTGAGTGGGTTGCTAAAATATCTGAAAGTGGACTGGAAAGTGACTTAGTATTAGGGATTAATTTCCCTGTCATTACATTAAAACAGTTGCTTTCTTTTTACAGATAACTTGCCAGCAAAAAACTAAACTATATGGAGAATTCCAGTTCACTGGTTCTAGTTATGGAAGAAAGAGGTTACACAGCACAAGGGTGGAAGAGTGAGAATGTCTCAGAAATAAGAAGAACACAATAAGAATTAATAATATTTGTGGTGATTGTTTATATAAATAATGTGGGTCCTAACTGGTAAATTTAACTTGATTTTTCTAAGAAAATGGAATGTATACACGTATTTTTTTGTATCATTTCTCTACAACTCTTAACCTTAGTGTCTATTTGTAAATATTTTCACTCATTTGGCAGAAGGGCAAATATCTCAAGGGCATTTTAAATTAATAAAAAGTCTTTAAAAAATATATAAATGAATAGAAATAAAACACTGTTAATATTTCACACTAACAGAAACCCTGCTTTATAGTCTCAGTCCATGAGAGGCAGCATACAGGCTTTGCAGTGCCATGAAAACCACCGATTTTGTTGCCTCTTTAGCTTCAGAATTACCTGCCCTTACAGTTTGGCCCTGAATCTTTAGTAACCTGAAGGAAGCAGAACTGTGTCTGTACATCCAAAGTTAATGATACATAAGTCCTTTTCAACAATAAATTATTAGACATTGTGCATCCAGTTTTGTGGAGCTCTGTGCAGCATCAGAACAGTGAAAAATGAAGCTGTGGTTCCCAGTCTGGTAAGCATTCCTGCTGGCCCAGGAGGTTGTAGATGGGAGAATTATTTTGGAAGTGGAAAGGCTCTGTTGTCATTTTAATTCAAGCCCTGAGCTTCTGTCAACATTTCATGAGGTGCCAGGAGCAACCCTGACAGTCCTGAGCAAGCCTCCCATGCCTGGGCAGTGCTGGCAGTTGACACCACCCTTTCCTATTTATTCCTACCCAGATACCTGAGAGATGAGAAATGGTAATGACAATTTGCATGAAGTAGTGACTTGTTTACAAAACATCAAATCAAGTTTTTCCAGAAACACTTTCATATCACCCACCATCCATTCCTGCCAATTTTTTGTAGCTCCTGTGACAGTTAAATTTGCAATTTGATTAATGAATTCATTCCAGCGCTTGGAGTATGTTTTATATTACTACTTCCCCAAAAGAGAGGCCAGTAATTAGACAAATACAGTGAAGTAGCTCAAAAGACTTTTTAAAGTTGTTAATGTAGTAACAAAATAGCATAAATAAATGTCAGAATAAGGAGGCTCTAAAAATATCCCCTTCACATTGAAGTTTTCTTTTTTTTTCCTGCATTTTGTCCTGCTCATTGGAACAGGGCAGACAGGTCTTTGCTAAAATGCACAAAGGAGCATGAGGAATATGTTAAATGTTACTCTGGTCTAGATTATGAAGCAGGTCTTAAAAGTGAAACTTCATGTTCACTTGCAGGTTACTGGTCATAAAGCACAGCAAAATCAGTTCAAAAAGCTTGATTTAATTATGACTTACAAACGTTATTCTTTGTGCCAAGCTGATAATTGAGATAGTTATTTTCCATTGAGTGCAACAGCAGTTGTGGGCTGTAACACAGACAAGTCATCTTTGCATTGCTCATTATTTTTCAGTAATTGATTAATTTTATCCTTCACACCTATCATATAAAACCTGGTAGTATCACAATAGCCTGAAAAAAATGGAGATATAACCCCTCTGTCACTCCTATACATCTCTCCTTAAGGACTTTTTGAAAAATCATTCAAAAAGCCACATTTTAACATTTTGTTCAAGTTTCTGTATGCCAATGCCCACCCTTAGATAACTTATGCATAAGAAAACTTGCACGTGGACTCATATCAGTCAGGAATTCTGTGCTTGATGTGACCAGAATTTTTTCTGTGAATTGTCAATTAAGATTCCCAATTTGAAATGCAGAGAAGCATTTGGAAGTAATATATATTTTGCCCATGATGTTGCTTTGATATCGTTTGCATTTGTGTACCCATTAAAGACATAGCTCTATGGCCTTAAGAAGAAACTATTCTGAGCAGACAGAAATATAAAGAGAAGAGATTTTGTCTGCCTTGCTTCATACTATGAATACGAGATCAAAAACTCAGTCTCTAGTCTCCTGAGGAGTATCTTTTCTAGATATTCTTTAAAAAACAATAGTCATTACAAAATTGTAACATAATGTTGCTGCTTTTGGTGTACCTGCCATTGTTCTGGTGTGCTTATGCTAAAGCAGATATCAACTTTCTGGATGTGCTTCTCTCTGTGTCGGTCTTAACTGCAGAAGCAAGTTTTCATGTGAACAGCCTGAAGCTATGTGAGATGTGGACTTTGGGATTTCTTGGAACAAACACCTAGTACTGACATCTTCTACGATCTGACATTTCTAACAAAATAACACAATAACTGAGGTTGGATCACACCTCAAAGGATCACCTTTTCCAATTCTTCTGCTCAGAAAGGACCAGCAAGAGCAAGTTGCCCAGGTTGTTGGGTATCCTCAGGGATGAAGACTCCATAACCCCTATGGATAACCTGTTCCATCATTTGACCACCCTCAGAGTAAAGAACTTACCTGTTTAAGTGGAATTTCCTGCATTTCATTTTCTGTGATTTATGTATTAGTTAAAATGCTACTGCAAGTCATACTCCACAGCCTCTCTAGGCAGACTGGGCCAGTCTCTGGCACCCTCACGGTTAAGAATTTTTTCCTCCTGTTCAGATGGAACCTTCTAGATTCCAGTTTGTGACCATTGCCCCTTGTCCTGTTGCTGGGCACCACAGAAAAGAGTCTGGCCCTATCCTCTTGACTCCTGCCCTTTAACAATTGATCAACATTGATCAGATCCCCTCACAGTCTTCTTTTCTCCAGGCTAAACAGTCCCAGGGCTCTCTGGCTTTCCTGATCACAGACATGTTCCAGTCCCCCTCAGCATCTTTGTAGACTCTGCTGGACTCTCTGCAGTAGTTCCTTATCTCTGTTGTACTGGGGAGCCTAGAACTGGCCAGATGTGGCCTCAGTAAGGCAGAGTAGAGTGGGAGGAGAACCTCCTTCGACCTGCTGGCAACTCTCTTCTTAATGCCACCCAGGACACCACTGGCCTCTTGGCCAGAAGGGCCCATTGTGGCTCATGGTGAACTTGTGCTCCAGGACTTTCAGGTACTTCTCCACAGAGGTGTTTACCAACAGGTCAGCCCCTCATCTGTACTTGTGAGGGAGGTTCTTCTCCGCCCAGCTCTCCCAACTATACAGATCTCACTGAATGGCAGTGCAGCCTTTTGGTGTGTCAGCCACTCCTTCCACTTTTATTCAGAAGACAACCATAACTGAAGAGGACTGTAAAGTTAGCAATTATTTTATATAGACTGGAAAACATATCTATTTGGCTAACAGAAAATTATTAGATAATATAACTTCAGAAAGTCTGGCATATGTTTAAAGCATAGTCCCAGTTCACTCTGAAATTATAGCTGTATTCTGTTGTACCTCACATACATTTTATCAGGAACAGTACTGGGGGGGGGGGGAAATTCCATTCTAGAAATTATTCCTAGTGGTTATCTCAGAATGTTGTATCAAAGATTAAAATGACCATACAGAAGTTAAGTTTTGTTAATATACCAGATTTATTGTAGTTATATGTCAGCACAGCCAAAGCAACTTTTAGTTAATACAGCAGTTATTTTTATTATTTCTCATATGATAAAAAACCCAAACCTACAATTACTGCTTACCCATATTTGTCCTTCTGGAAGAAAAGAAAAATTGTAGGTAAGGATCTTCAGATGCCTGTATGTTGTTAGAAGAGAAAAGATGGAGCTTAGCAAAAGCTTGGTGTGAGGACAGTAGCTGTCCTAATACCACAGACTATTAGTTCCCTATAGCTCTTTTGCATTGCAGCAGATCTATGATGAGGTAGTCCTTAAGGAACAAGTTTTTCCTTGGGAGCTTTTTCACTTGAGGGTATTCCACATCCTTTCTTCAAACTCAGAATGTCTTATTTCCTTCAAATTAGCTTTCACATCCTCTTTTAATTGAAAAATCCTAGAACCTCAGGGCTTCCCATAGTATGTTCTCTCTCTCCTCCACTCACTGGGTCCAGTGCTTTCCTTATGCTCTTATAAGTTAAGCTGTTTAGCATCCTGCATTGTAATGTAAAGGAAATTAGACACATCCAAACTATATAAACTATATATATATATATTTTTTTTTTCCCCATCTGTATTACAGGGAATGGCCCAGTTATCTGACTTCAAAAAGGCACTTCACTGGCAGTTGCTAAATTAACAAAAATCAGATAAATATCTATAACATTCTATAATTTATAGTTTTTTATTCATACCACCACCCTTGACAGGACATAAGCAATTATCTAAAAAGATCATCTGACAAATTTCAGTCCTTCTGAAGAGAATATGCCCATGTAAAGCCCTTTTCAGACCTTCTAATTTGTTCAACAGTTTCAGTCTTTAAGGGACAACTTCACATCCTCTAACATCAAACTCAGGGTCTTAATTTAAGGAAAGCAAGGGCTGATATACATGCACAGTGAATTTGAAAAGTATTTTACCTATTTTGCATATTTCTGCAATTTCAACATTTTGGTGTGGATTCCCTGTGATTTTAATGTCACTTCTTTTAACAGCCATCATGTTCATTATCACTAAAGTTCACAAAAAGTGTTTTTTATATATTTTTTTAAGGTTTTCAATATAGTTGTATTCAGTCAAGGACAAGGTGGAGGGCAGAGGTTCCAAAGTGTGGCTAGAACTGTCTTATCTGGCTTGGAGACTTCGTATGTAGCTATGAAAATACGTTGTTCTAAGCCACGTAGGTAAAGTGGCATCTAGACCTTTTGCTGAATATAGTGCTGATTGGTTACATCAATACTGAAAATGCTATAAAATATCATACATAAAAGTGTGCTGTCCACAATACTGCCTTCTAACATTGCATTGAACAGCTATACATTCCTGTCTCCTCTACATGTGATTGTTGGTGATATTAGTGGGCTCAAAGGGATGAATTTCTAACAGTTTCACACATTTCTATGAGCAAATTGCTCTTTCCTGAAGCAGCAAACTGTATTTTCCTCTGCTGATAAGGTTTGGAAAATTCTAGTCTGCAGCTCATCAGAAGCATCTTTGGATCAATATTATCTGAGGAGTTCAGGGCAGCAACACCAAATCTGCAAAAGCTATTCTGTTATTATATGTATCCAGACAGCCTGGAGGAATGGGCTGAGAAAGATGTCATCATTTTCAGCAAGGACAAAGGCAAAGTCCCATCCCTGGGATGGACCAGCCTTCTGCAAGGGTGTGGGCTGGGCCTGCCAGGCCAGGGAGAAAACTGCATTGTCCACCACTGTGTGACAGGCAGACTGTTTTAAAATCTAGAACTGAAAAGGACTACTACAAGTATGCTTGAGTGTCCCAAATTTCCATGCAAGCATGTGATGCTTTGATACTTTCTCTGTACTGTGTCACTTTTATATTCCTCAGACACTTAGCTCCATGGCTCTGTCTGCAGGTTTTGCTTTCTGATCATAGAATCGATCATAGAATCATAGAATCATCAAGGTTGGAAAAGATGTTTAAGATCATCAAGTTCAACCATTAACCCCACTTTGCCAAGTATACCACTAATACATGCCCCCAAGCAGCACATCTATATTGTTTTTAAAGACATCCAGGGATGGTGACTCAACCATCTCCCTGGGCAGCCTGTTCCAGTGCCTGACAACCCTTTCAATAACAACATTTTTCATAATGTCCAGTTTAAACTTCCCCTGGTGCAGCTTGAGGCCATTTTCTCTTGTTTTCTCACTAGTTACTTGTGAGAAGATCTCTGCGATGTCCTGATGTCCTTTCTGGTAGTTGTAGGGTGAAGTAGTAGACTGAGGCAAAGAAGATAACAAGCACCTCAGGCCTTTCCTCATTCCTTGTCACTGTGTTTCCCCCTGCATCCCATAAGGGCTGGAGATTCTCCTTAGTCCTCCTTTTGTTGTTATCTGATCTGCTGAGAAGAGACATTTCCTCTTGTAGGAAATAGACTGCCTAGGCAGGAGTGAGTTGACACAGGAAGCACCACCTACTGCCTGTTCTTCAGTTCAAATGGCTGAAACAACAGCTGACAGCCTTTTAGCAATATGTTTCAGCGAAGGTCAATGCTAAGGAGGAATTCATGATATTTAGCTTCATCATGCTTTTTCTCATCTTCCTGTCCAGAGATGCAAAGATGTATGAAGAGCTGGTGAATGACCTCTGGATGTCACACTGATTAATTGGAGAAGTTTGCTTTCACCACTGGATACCAAGTGGCCTGTCAGGTTATTTATCATTCCCTCGGAAGTCTATTTCTCTTCCAGTACCACCTCCTAGAGTCCCTACAACATGCCTCATGCAGGACGGGACATTTCCAACACACAGTTTTGGGGAACATGAAAGCCTCTTCTAAACACCCTTTTTCTTTTCCATGGGATGAAAAAAGTCTGTTACTCATGAGCAGCACCAAAGTGCTATTTAAACACATTAAAAGGCAGATTTTCCAAATTACATGGCCCAAGTTAGAAACAGCCACTGAATGATATAGTGGACAGGAACAATGTAAATATTGTAATAATCCAGTTTACTTCTGAAAACATGATTATTTCCAGGAATTACCTGAATCTTGTAAAATTCTTGAAATTTTATCTTTTGCAGAACCAAAAAAGCAGGAGCCAAATTCTGTGTTCCGGGTTTTATCCTAGTCTACTTCGACATAACCCTGGCTCCAGATGACAGTTTAATCATGTGTTCTGGAAACCATTTCAGGCCCTCAGGTTGTCTTTCTGAGACAGTTAATTGGTCACCAGAATGTATTTTAAATGACCAGAGATAATGGTCTAAAAAGTAAAATATTTCTTCCATGAGCTAGGTGTGCTTCTAGATCCTTCTATGTTCTTTTCAAGGTCCTCTTACCACTGAAGCTCAGTGTCATCTTCTATTTGTAGGCTGCATTGAAATTCTAGTCTCCCATGACCCAGATGTATTTTATATTCCAGCTCTCTTTTAATATAATTATGTAATTTTGTACTTGCCCTCTTTCTTTTCTCTATGCCCACCTTTTAATTTTCTCTGGTGGATTTCTTCTACTGTGATGTCATCTTTACCTTAGTGTTAACACTGTTGTTATAGTCTTTGCAAGAAAAATCTTTTGATGTTATCCTCAGGTCTTCTGAAAGCTGAGTGACTGAAGTTTGTATCTCCATATTCAAGATTATAGACAGCATGAATTGCACTGAATGAGGTCAGTGGTGTTACAGAAGTACAGATGCATTAATTTCTGTATTTTTCTTTTGTTAAATTGTGTTTTTCTGGAAAACAAAGATAAATTTGCACAAAAGACAACACAGAGTAAATTAAGCTCACTCACTATATGACATGAACACAAATTATATCAAAATAAAAAGATACGAGAATATATGTTAGACCTTTTTCTATCATATGGTAATATGGATTTTCCAATTTTTTAAGAATTCAAGATTCCCATACATCTTCCTGAGACACAGAAAAGAACTGTGGTGATGGACAAGACATGAAGCACAGCTGATGGAACATCTGGGGCAGGGAGACTGTTTGGATGTCCCATGTCCTTGGGCTCATCAGGGGATGGCAACTTGGACCAATGCAACAGTGAGCTGGGAAGACAGGTCACACCCCCACCTCATCATCAGACCCACTGTGTTGACCTCCAGAAAAGACATGAGGGCCTGTATACCTATGAGAGGAGAATAGTTTGGTGTAAAAACTGGGGTTGAGAGCTGGAAGAATGGATACATTGATTGAGCAAATTGATCTGGTTTTCAGTTTTGAAAGTTGATTTTTTCTTTGAGAAAAGCAGCATGGTTCAAGGAAAGGGACAGAAATAGGCAACATGTATAATTTCCAAATTCAAGGCCAAAATTACTTTCTTATCTGTGAAGAGATAGCTGACAAAGATGCATTAACTTGATATTTGTGCTTTATCCAAAAAATACAAGCAGACTTTCAGACAAAAGTAATTATAAATGCTTTGAATATTACATGCAGGGGTGCAGTATATTTTAGGCAAAATTTATTTCAAAAATATGCAGAATGTGCTTACTAAATTTTTTTCCCATGCCATAAAAGATATTCTGATGCAAGAATAAGGAGGACGTGAAACATCAAAAGATTTTTTTTCCTGTTTTAACCTTGATCAAGAAAAGTTTGGTTAAATACAATAAGACACTAGAACCAGGCTGCTCAGCTTCATTCAGGGCTAACAGAAGCCTTTCAGTGAGGTCTAGGTTAGCAGTGCTGGAGCTTTAATTAATTACAGAATCATAGAATCATAGAATTGTCAGGGTTGGAAGGGACCTTAAAGATCATCTAGTTCCAACCCCCCTGCCATGGACAGGGACACCTCCCACTAGATCAGGTTGCTTGGAGCACCATCCAGCCTGGTCTTAAAAATCTCCAAGGATGGGGCTTCCACCACCTCTCTGGGCAACCTGTTCCAGTGTCTCAC
>JANHGN010008059.1:8489-24130 GCA_024605025.1 Megaceryle maxima | reverse complement strand
AAAGAAAAGAAAAGAAAAGAAAAGAAAAAAAGAAAAGAAAAGAAAAGAAAAGAAAAGAAAAGAAAAGAAAAGAAAAGGAGTCCCCTGAGAAAGACTGAGGGAAAAAAAAAAAAAGATGAAAAGTGGCTCAATGTTGTCCTAGAATCCTTTGCTGAGGTAAGATTTTGAACCACACACACTGCATTTTTTTGAACCAGCACAGTTCATTTTAAACCAGACTCAAGGATTTCTTGATATTTGGAGGATCACTAAACTGTGTGTAGGTTTCTAAATGTAATCGCTCTGTCTCTGTCCTGTTTTCCAGCTCTTATCTGGCAAACAAGACTCTCCATGTCATATTTTTTGCTGACGTCCTTACTGAAATCTGTCTTGAAGGGGTTTTCTTCCTTGTAGGTAGGATTGTATGGAGAAGGTTATTCAAACCTACTACATTTTAAAGTGCTAAAATTAAACCTGAGTATCTGTCACTTTTTATCCTGTGTACCTCACCCCAAACCACTGAAATAACAACAGTAGCCTGTGATTTATATGGAATCTTTCCTCCAGGAGGTAAAGCCCCTGACACCCCTACTCCTACACATTGTCTTCTTGTATTATTTTGAAGACCTTAAGATCTTCATCTTGTTTTGAACATTCTCTTTTAAAATGTCCTTCCTTCCCACAATAAAAGCAGCCACTCCTCTCTCCTCCCCCTGCTCTAGGGGCCCTTCTATTTTCTGGTCGTCTTCCCACTAGACAGCCCAGGGGATTTCCCTTTCTCTGGGGCCTAGGAACCTCTCCATTTCCCTGAAAATCTCCATTTTGCATGGTAGCAATCATTATTTTTGCTTTAACTGTGGTCTTTTCCTCATCCCGTCTCACATACACTTTTTGTGCTTCTCTTAGTAGTTCATTTAATCCTTTTTCTTGCCAGACTTCTAACTTTTCCAGCTTCCTGCGGATGTCTGGCCAGGTATGGGTAACAAAGTGTACTTTCAAAAGGGTTTGCCCCGCTGCACTTTCAGGATCCATTCCCAAATATTGTTGCATGTTTTAACTTGCTAACCATTCAGTGGGCATTTCATCTTTATCCTGTCACCCATTGAAAGCCCTTGTAATGTCCTGTCCTCGGGGAGTAGCCTCCTTCATACCTTTAATGATCAGGCTACAATAATCTAACATTTTTTTCCTGTCAGACATATTATTACGATCCCAGTGGGGATTTACCAGAGACCTTCTGATCTCTGGGTAGTCCCTGTTGATTTTCCCTCTCCCAAACTCTCATGTCTGCTACACTAATCACTTGCCTTTCTTCTGGGGAAAAGATAATGCTCAGTATGGACTGCATTTCTTCCCATGTGTAGATATTGAGCCCCAGAAACTGATCAAATTGTTCCACCAGCCCCAGAGGATCCTCTAATAAGCCCTTGATCTCCCTCTTAAGGTTCTTCACTTTGGTAGAAGTCAAAGGAGCATTTCCCAGCGGTACTTCTCTAACTGGAAAAACTTTGACTTCCTGCTCCTCGCCCAGTACTAATGTCCTAGATGATTAGTCTGAACTAAATGTCTACCCATGTTGAAATTAATATGCAGGAAAGATACTATTTTAAAGATATAAAAAAAAAAAAAAAAAAAAAAAAGAGTATTCAGTCATTATTAGTCTACTTAACTACATTTTCCCATGTAACAGTCACAAAAATAGATAAAAGTTCTTCATCTCTTCCCACTTGCTCCTGGCTTCTCTGGTTCTTGGATGTACCTGAAGACTCTGTAGGTATGTGTACAGGTTATATATTCACACAGCAAGTGTATCTGCCTGGGTAGCCAGGTGCTCACCAAAGCTTCTCCTCAGCTGGATAGGGGAGAGAAAATATAACAAAAGGCTCCTGGGATGAGATAAGGTCAGGGAGAGATCACTTAGTGATTACTATCACAGGCAAAACAGACTTGGAGAAAATGAAATTTATACCAATCATATCAGAATAGGAAAATGATAAATAAAAATAAAATCTTAAAACACCTTCTCCACACTCCTCCCTTCTTGGGCTCAACTTCACTCTGGATTTTTTCTACCTTCTTGCCTCAGCAGTGCAGGAAGATGGAGGTGGGGGTTGTGGTCAGTTCATCACATGTTATCTCTGCTGCTCCTTCCTCCTCAGGGCCAGGATTCCTCACACCCTTCCCCTGTTCCAGTGTGGGGTCCCTCCCACAGGAGACAGTCCTCCATTAACTTCTCCAATGTGAGTCCTTCCCACTGTTCATCATGAACTACTCCAGCATGGGGTGCAGTCCTTCAGGAACAGACCACTTTGGCATGGATCCCCCATGGGGTCACCAGTCCTGCCAGGAATCTTGCTCCATGCAGCATGTGCTCTTCTCTCCATGAGCCCACAGGTCCTGCCAGGAGCCTGCTCCAGTGTAGGCACAATCCTTTGGGCATCCACCTACTCCAATGTGGGGTCCTCTATAGGCTGAAGCTAGATTTCTGCTCACCATGGCTCTCCATGGGCTTCAGGGGCACAACCTGCTTCACCATGGTCTACCACAGGCTGCAGAGTAATGTCTTCTCTGACTCCTGAAGCACCTCCTCCTCCTCCCTCTTCAGTGACATTGGTGTCTGTGGAGTTGTTTCTCTCACATATTCTCACTCCTCTCTTTGCAATTGCTGCTATGCAGCTGTTTTTATTCCCCTTCTTAAACATGTCATCTCAGAGGTGCTACCACCATTTATGATGGACTCAGCATTGGACAGCAACAGGTCCATCTTTGGAGCTGGCTGGCATTGTCTGTGACAGACATGGAGGAAGCTTCTAGCAGCTCCTCACAGAAGCCAGCCCTGTAACCTCCCTAACCTCACACACACACAAAAACTTGTCACACAAAACAAATACAATATGCTCCAGGGAACTCTCAGAGACTGCTGAAAGTTCATTACTACCTGATGTTGTGGGACACACCAGTCAGGATTCCTGCCCTTGGAGAAGCTGCAGAGCCCATGTGTGATTACTCCTGGGAACTTGCTGAAAGCAACAGCCCATTTACTCACTGCACCAGTGCTTCCTATAAATATATTTATAACCCTGGCATGCCTGCCTTACCGTAATCTCAAGGGTTTGTCTGGTTCAGAGAAAGACATAATGGGAACTGTAAACTTTTATGCTTGCCCTCTCTAGAAATTGTGCTGAAACTTTTATAACAGAGATTTTTCACCTTTTGCTTGCTTCTTCTGAAACCTTACTCACAAAGCAGTTCCATAAAGAATTTTAAATGGTGTGAGGTGTACCCAACTGGGTTTATTGTCTGCACCTGCTACAGCTTGTTGTCTAGACACTTCACTACAAGAGCTCAGCTGTCACAGTCTGAGTGCTGGGTTTGCTGTAATAACATTGATGAATATTTTTTGTTCTTATCCTAATTACATTTGTGTCAAAGACAGTAGGATACTGCTTAAGAAAATCATTCTTTATGCAAAGGTGTCACACTTTCTTTAGAAATGTTCCAAAGAAAGGTGAGGGAAGAAACAAAAAAGAAGTACTTTAGAGGTGTCAATGTTGCTAATATTTTGTCAGGCTTGCTCCTGGGTTTTAGGAACAGAAGCAATTATTACTGTTATGCAAAACTTCTCTGGTTGACTTCCCAAAACTACTGCTGAAAAAATATTTCATGAACAATGAAAAAATGTACATCAAATGTGCTTCACAGTAAGTAAGAAAAGCTGAGATGCACAGTTAATAGACAGCTTGCAAAACCTTCTGTAACCTTACTGAGAAAGATACCAATTACCATGAGAAATGTTTGTAATTGACCATTTGCCAGGAGTTATCAAGCAATACCTAACTATAGTTCTCTGCATGCACAGCAGATGCACTTGTGTAATCCTTTTTGGTAAGGGACAGTGTCTGAGAATGCCACAAGGGCTATTTCTCCTTTGCAGTGCACATTGTTGGACTGATGCAGTTCTCAAGGGAATGCATCATTAATGTTTATAAAGTCTATGAAAATCCTCACTTAACAACCAAGGCCATTTACACAGACATAATATCACAGCCCAGCAATAGAAAAGGAAACTATTTCCTACATCCCTAATTAAATTCTGGAAGCCTGCTTCTCTTCTACTGCCTTTTACTCCCTGTAGACCCCTGAGCAAACCAAAGTTGCTGGGAATTGTTCAGGCACACTTTGCAGTTAGAGGTTATGTCATCCAAGTAGTGAGCCACATGACTGTGTGACTCTGGTGACCATAACCAACTGTCATGCACAGCCCACAGGATGAAATTTGTTCACACACGCAGTTGATGAATATACCTGTCACTGTAATAAATAGTTGAGACAAGACCTATTGGGAAAGCAGGAAGAAATACACAGTCTTTATTCCAACCTGGAAACAGAGTTATTTGCTCTTTAAATCTGACAATTTAGCCAAGCAGTAAACCAAAGGGAAAACTACAGCCTTATTAAATTCTACTTAAAGATACCTAAAATAAATGTGAAAATGGTGCCCATTGTGGTTTATCCTCTAACACAGGTGGGAAATGCTTCTATGCACCCATGCAAAGGCAATCAGGACAACAGACCCTTTGAGATAGGATCTATCTAGTTCTGAGATCTCAGGAAAGAAAAGGGGCGATGCAGGGACACAAAGCTTGTACCTTGGCTTGCCTCTTTCTGCCTTGGTTCAGTGAAGACAGGATCATGGACCATCATTATAAATGGGTCATGGCATCAATTAAGCAAACCAGGAGAGATGTGTCTTTAGGGCTTTTTTCTTTCCACCCCCCCTACCCCATACCTCTTTTCTCTGGTAAATCACATAATCTGGCACGGAAATTCAGAGTCCCTGTGACATGCTCCATTTGGGCTTTCTCCCCTGCCAGGGCGTATAACAAGAGAATGAAAGGTTCCTTTCCTGCCCTGCTGAAATTGTGCTCTCCCGCCTGTTATAAATTAGATTCACAGCCTGAGTATCTCCCTCTGTGATCAGCTTTCATTACTAATAACCAGTTCATTCTGACTTGCTAGAGCAAGAGCTTCTGACTCAGTTCAGACATTTCAAACAGAGGAGCACACAAAGACTTCTAATTAGTGCCTAAATATTCTACCCTGCACTAACTACAAATTAGTGTAAGTGCAGGCTGCAGAGGCTGTTAAAAACCCAAACAGAGACACTGACTGATCTGTTGAGCGACAAGCTGCTGCAACATAGGTTTGGGTACAATTTGTGGCTTTTCCCTGTTTTAGCACATGATGTTGCCAAAGGCTTTATCAAGTTTCTCGAAACTGTGCTCCAATCCAGGTTATTCCATTTATTGTCTCCGTGATTGCTTGGTCTTGCATTGCTCCCTGACCTTACCTTGCCATCTGTATCAATGATGTTGATACAATGACAATATGGAATGGTCTTCTAGAGAGGTTCTGATTTCTCTTCTTCATGGTGAGGGTAACAGAACACTGGAACAGGCTGCCCAGAGAGGTTGTGGGGTCTCCTTCTCTGAAGGCATTCAAAACCTTCCTGGACGCATTCCTGTGTGACCTGATCTAGGTGATCCTGCACTGGCAGGGGCATTGGTCTAGATGATTTTCTGAGGCCCCTTCCAATCCCTAACATTCTGTGATTCTGTGATTCTTGTCTGGAGGGATTCCAAACCCACCTGGACAATGTGAACCTAGGCCCCCTGATCTGGGTGACCCTGCTGGATCTGGGGGGTTGGACGGGATGATCTCCAGAGGTCCCTTCCAACTTCCACCATTCTCTGATTCTGTGATATCCTTGTCCTGCAGTTCTCTGTGCCTTGCTCTGAGTTGCCCTTCATTATGAGGTTTATTTTTCCAGAATCAATTTTCATACTGTTTCTAAATCCTTACATGTGCTTAAGAAGTGTGAATCTTCTTCATCCTCTACTCCTGCACCCCCAAATTATTTTTTAAGTGGGAAAATCTGGGGAAATATCAGATACCTACTTAAATGTAAAAATTACATGCTTATATTTGCTTTTATGCAGTTTTCATCATTTCAGAGCAAAGGTTGATCAGCAAGGAAAATAAAAGCTGCTCAGTCTGCAGTATGCCATATGCTAGTTTGTGTATCTTCACCATAAGCATTTTCATATATCCCTTCACTAAATTAAATAGGTCACATTGTATAGTGATTTATAACCTGCAGAACCATTTGATTTCAAAGGGACAGCACAGGGTATAAATCAAAGAATGAATTTGACCCAACTCCCTGAAAAAATAGACTTTCAGAGCTCCTATGCTTTATTTCTGATACATGCTTTTCAAGATGGGGTGATAAAACGGAGCTCATGGTTCAAGGTGAGCTCACACACTGATTTGGAGAATGGCCTTATAGACCTTTCAAAAGTATTCTCTTGTTCTCTCCTTAGTACACTGTAACATCTTGTTTGGTTTTTAATCATTACTGAATGTTGGGCAGAGATTTTCACAGAGCTGTTCACAATGGCATCTGGGACGTTTTTCCCTGAGTACTTACTTACAGTTAATTTAGATCCCATCAATGTATCAATTGTTCCTTCCAGTGTGCCTTACCTTGCAGCTGTCACAATGAATTTCATCCCCTATTGTGCTGCAGAGATACCATACTTTGTTACAATCTTCTGTCCTTTGTAGATTAACCTACTCTTTATAGTTTTGAGAAAATAGTTTAATGGAAAATTTGCCATTTCAAAACTCTCATCTTTCTGGAACAGGTACAAATGCTCAAAAAAAATCCCCTTCAATCTCTAGTACAGAAAGGAGCATTGAAGCTGAGAATGTCACCAATATACATACCCCAATCAGTCAATACAGATTTACTTAATACTAGTTCCCTGAAACCTGGGCATCAAGCTGCATATTTCTGATGACTTCCTCAGAACACTGATAACAGGTTACCATTTGGCTTTCTCATTAGATTAGAAATAATAACCTGTTGGCTTTACCGTGAGATTCTAGTGAGGAGCCAGAAAAGCTGTGGAGAGCTGTGTTTTGAACTGTGCACAGTCTGGGGAGGATCAGGCTAAAATGGTACTTGACTGCAATGTCATTTTCTTGGATCAGAGATGAAACTCTTGGCAGAGAAAGATGTGACTGACCAGTGCAGGATTTTGCTGAATTGCTTTGTCTTTTTATTATACATTATTAGTAGTTTAGATAACATTCTGCGTGGAAACAATCAGCTTATAGCAACAGTGAGTGCACCACTTCCTTGCTCATTCATCTTTCCACCTCTCTTTAGTGCTTTTCCAGGGTTTAAGGTGACCTTGCAACTTATGAAGGAAAATAAAGGATTGGAGTTAAACATGTTATAAATGATTGACCTACCTGGATGGCAGCTGATAACGTGCTGGAGGCTGCAAAGTTCAAATACTGAACTTCATTCTGAATGATAGGCACTATAAAGCAGAGATAACTCATATTGTAACGGCAACATTTTCAGCAAAATGGAATGAGAAATAAGGGGATTGTCCTGCAGTCAGAGAAACATCATTGTACAAACAGGGGAAAAGAACAATTATTGCAACATTAAGCTGATAAGAGTGGTATTTTACAATGATGTAGTGAGTTCAAGAGCAAGTCGCTCTTTGCTCTGCTCAGCCAGGTAGAGTGGGTGTAATGTACAAGGCCAGCCATAATCATAGCAGTCTGTGCTGGCAGAGGAATCCTAATTCTGGGGAAAGGAAGAAAAAGGACCAGAGATGTCAAAAAAGAGCTTATTAGATGAAACATTTTTTTCTGCCTGGATAGAGGGACACTTTGAAGACAAGCTTAGCCTGAAGAATGGTAAAAAGAAACAAATTCTTTTCATGCACTCACATGCAGCAGATAATGGAGTTGCTTCAGGTCAAAAAAGGGAGCTGATTGAGACTTTAAACAAAGAGATCTTAAAAATGCAGTTAAATAATTATTTTTTTTTAAAGTGCACTAAAGCTGTCAGTGTAAAACATTTTCCACATCCATTGGAGACACTGAATGACAGTCTGTACTTGTTACACATATGGGGTGGGACCTGTAGTTCAAATCTTTGGTCTGAACCAGCCTCACCATCACAGTTAGATGACGGAATTGCTGAGCTATTGATTGATTCATTATGAATAGAGGTTCTTCCACTTGTTTTTCTTTAAAAGGTTTTTAAAACAATGTTTTCTACTCAGGAACATAAACCACACATGAATCCTGAAAACAACTTTGTGGGAGAGAAAATTGATTTCCTATTCTACATAGGAGCATGGCTTTTTTGGACTTGAAACAGTTTTGTCTTTTACTTTTTTTCATTTTATATCATATTATACAATATTTCATCTGCCTCCATCAGTATTTTTGTGATGCCGAACAAAACTTCCTCAGGAACACAACACTGCAACTATCTCCTGCTGCTCTGCAAGTGACATCTTTTACAAAGGCCTCAAGTAAATTTTCTACCTTGTGTCGCAGGGGCTGAGCTCCCTTTCTCAAATAACATGACCAGTCTCAATCAAAAAGAATTAAAAAGTCAGACAAACTTGTGTTACTTCCAAGCTTTAAAAAAACAATCACACACATCCTTCACATCAAAATTTTCTCTGCTATAGAAACGCCTGTGTTGATTTTGCCTTTACTCTAAATGCTTGATTTGGATTTTGTTTTCTTTCACCATCTCTATCCAGAGAAGGTATTAGAAGGAAATCAGTTTCCTGTTTATTAATATATCCTGGATAAACTAGTGATCCTGCTGCCAGATTTCACTTGTCAACTCATGCAGAAATAGGAGGAACTCCTGTAATTGGGGAGGGACTTTTTAGAAGGGCTTGTAGTGACAGGGTGAGGGGTAATGGTTGCAAACTGGAACTGGGGAGATTTAGAAATTAGGAAGTAGTTCTTCTCTATGAGGATAGTGAGACACTGGAACAGGTTGACCAAGGGAGACTGTAGATGTTCCATCACTGGATGTATTCAAGACCAGGTTGGAGGGGCCTTTGAGCAACCTGGACTACTGGGAGGTGTCCCTGCCCCTGGCAGGTGATCTTTAAGGTCCCTTCCAACTCAAAGAATTCTATGATTCTACAAAATATTAGAATATCAAATACCAGTCATTTCTTATGCAGTGAGGCACAGAACAGAAGATTAAAAGTAGTGCAGTTTCTGGTCCACAGATACATATTTATACATATAACATCATATAGGGGATCTGTGAAACACTGCTTGAAGAGTCAGGGAAAAAGGGGGAACCATTTCTGTTCCCCAATTTCTAAGTGAATAGCACTGTATATTTTAACCCACATGTTTTGCATGAGAAACCTCTACATGCATGTTAGCACACAGTTAAAACAAGAGGCTTCATCATCAGTAGAAATGCTCAGAAACTGTATCCTGTGTGACAAACAGGCAAAAAAACCCTTTCAGATATTCTGAAACTACAGTGATGGGGAAAGACTCACAATTTCATAACAGTTGTAGTTCCCTATCCAGGATGTCATTTTGAAGATGTATGCCTTACACCAGAAATGCTCACATGAGCATTCCTACATCACCATAGTTTTAGGTAAATATTTCTTACTCTTCAGAATCTTTCCAACAGCAAATCATTTAAAAAAAAAAAAAAAAAAAATTCATTATATACTACACTGAGCATTTCTCTGATAATTATACAACCACCTCACACATGGTGAGATATATTGCTATGCCTTTTGCCTACTATAACTATTGCTGTTACTCCTTTTAATTTTAATTTTTTTTATGTATGGAGCATTTTTAGGGGCATTTTTACCAGCCACTTACTGTACTTTTAATCTTTAATTTTTTTTTCCTCTTAATTCAGAAGTACCTGTTGAATAGTAGATAAAGCTTACATATTTTAAAAATCAACACAGGCAAAAAATGTGTACAATTATAACATATATTTAATCTGCAGGAACAAAACTATACAACTGCCATATGCTTCTTTGAAACTAGAAAAACACTTTACTGCATTTTTAACAGGTGAGTGTATGTTTATGGAACTGTTATATGTGTACTACAAAAAAAAAAAAAGTAGGAAAAAACATAGAATCAGACATTTGCAATTCCAAATATTTCCATATCATCTTTCATTTGCATTCCTGAAGATATTTGGGAGCTATCATTTTTTTGATAATGAGCTATATACCAGGTCCCTTTTTCCTTTGTGAGTTCTGTATCATTTCCGTCCTGCAGAGGTTTGAAAGAGGATTTTATTTACTACCAGCATAACCTCTGTTGAGTATCTGAAAGCTGGACTCTTCATACATCACCATCAAGAGCAAAAAATGTAGAGCTCATAGTGGAGAATTTTGTTGTTACTAAAATAAGCAGGAATGCACTTGTTCTTCTTTGATTTTGTAATGACAATGTCAGGACAGCATACATTGTCAGTAAGACCATCACATGTTATACAGCATATAATGTGAAAAATTCACATTAGATAAAACTTATCTGCAAAGAGAAAGCATGGCTGCAAAAAGATAAATTTGAGATTTCTCTTCTTAAGTGTACTCTATATTGTAAGGGAGATTACATATAAAAATATTTAAAATTGGTTTTAATAAACATAGATGGGATTAAATAAATACAGAAGTTTGCATTATGAGCAATATCATAACCCAGCTGTGGTATCCAAAGCTGTTTCTATAAGATACTGAATTGATAAAAAGAAGAGGAGGGGTTAACAATCTGTTTCCACTGGGTGAAGAACTTTGCATTCATTTTCCCAGGTCTAGAATTTCACCTTGTACATTTGAGTTTTCAACATTTATAATCATTTACATCCTTCTCCTAATAATTTCTAAATGATATTTGTATACCACTAAGTGGAAATGACAACACTTAATTTAATTTTAAAAAATAACTCATGCCTGAAAGCACTTTAACATTTCTATATTTAGAAATAAATTTTTTTTCAGGTACATACAGCTTTCTGTCAGATAAAGTCTTCTTGCAGCAGGTCTATCCCTGCACTTTACATGAAGTGTGTACTTAATTATGTATGGGATTGGTATCAAATATAATACAATCCAAGGTACATCCAAATGTTGTTCTTAACTATATATTTAGAGAAAAATGTACATGCACAACAGCTCTCCCACCAACTACCTATGTTTTGCTTTCAGCTTCCCACTTCAGAGTTTTATATTTTATTTGTTTCTATATAGTAACAGTTGCCATTTTTAATGGTCAGTTGTACTGAAATACAGTATTAGTAATCACAAGTGTATTTCACATCTTCTTCTTCTTATTATTTTAAAGTTAACTGTAAATCTGACAATTTCCTGAACTGATGGTTTCTTTCAAACAAACAAATAAATTTTGTTGAACAAATAAAGTTTGTTGAAATATACGTGTATAAATCAAATCCTCCAACTGAATAGAATACATGTCTGCCTACATATTATATTTCTGAATACGTATTAGCTCTGCCTTCACATCCAGAGTAATCACCTAAGGGACTAGGGGAATCCTTCCTCCAGACCTGTCTGTGAGGACCTGAACTCTATCATAGGACTTTCTAGGTCCACATCTGATGATTTGGTGAGATTTTAGTATGGAATATTTCCATTCAATAACTCACATATTTCTCACTATTAACTTAAATCAACTGTTGGTGAAGCTGATGAACTGGTAGCCTAGGTGAAGGTCATTTCAAAATTAGAAGCACTAATCAAAAGTTGTCAATAATAATTTTTTAAACAAATAATATTCTTTTTTTTCATGTACAGACTGGGAGTTACAAAGATATTTACTCTTCCACATTATCTCCATTTGGCTCAGCCTTTGGGTTGGGAAGGTGATGAGAACAGCTTAGCCTCTCCCTTGTTTCTTCTCTGTCCCAGGCAGGGTTTTGTGAGTGGATTTCTTCTCAGTGCTAGCTGGAGCACACATCCTGGCTCATGTCCAATAGGCTATCTGAGAGGTTTTTTAATTCCTTCAGCTTTACAACAGGTACTGGTGCCAGTAGAGGGTGAATATCACCGTGACTTGTTACTAAACCAACTCTTCTGCTTAACCAGGTTCCAAGACACCTTTTTCTTTGGTAGGAAGGTATTTTATTATTTTCTGACAGCTGCTCATCCAGGGGGATGAAGGCTTTTGAAAAACACCATCTCCTTGTCTAATTGTT
Source organism: Megaceryle maxima (assembly GCA_024605025.1). NCBI lineage: Eukaryota > Metazoa > Chordata > Aves > Coraciiformes > Cerylidae > Megaceryle > Megaceryle maxima. The sequence continues at coordinate 12,045 of JANHGN010008059.1, read as the reverse complement.
TATGATACGTGCCACTTCACCCAGCTGGGATTTCTTGGCCCCATCTGCTGGGTAACCAGCCTTCTGGTGCAGCTGCGAGCATGCTGCACTTCTGTGCAAGTGACCAAACATCAAGGAAAAAGATTTTAAGGCTCAAGGCCTTAAGCTGGCAGAAGTGATGTGCATCATTCAGGTAAACTGCTTCATGCCTAGAGGGAGGATGTTGGCTGCAATGTATTTCCCTCGGTTTTTGCCAACAAATTGTAACTGTAACTGCGCTAGAAAAGGAAAAAAGTGGTGGAGGCTGTTGTACTTCAACCGCTGGAAATGTTGAACTTTTGTTTACATTTTATAGGTCTAATTCTCATATTGTTTGTTTATCCTGTCAGCTTAGAATATGATTCAAAATCATTGAGGCATGTCTGACACATTGGAACACACAGAGAAATGAACCTGCCCTTTCAGCTCCTGTCTGCTGGCTCTTATTAATATGTATTTAACAACAAGGGTTTTATTTAAGAATTACCTCTTGCAGTTTAGCAGTCTTCTCCAGCAAAACTGTTGAAGTGCAGAGTATTTGCAGAGAAACAGATCGGATAAAACCAATACAATTAGAAAAGGAGAAATGCACTCTTCTGAACGTTTTCTCTGCAACATTTATTATAATTTTCTCCCTGTTTTCATTAATTTCTTTATCCTCTATTGAATTTTTATTTTAATTAACTAATGAATAGAAACATTTAGATTTTTTAGAGTGACTCTGTACTTTTTAAGGCAGTTTTGTTATCTGTGAACCTGTAGACCTACCTAAATTTGTCCGATCAATAACAGAAAATTCTGTGCTTCCCTGAGAATCAGACTTTCATCAAAGCTGAAGCAAAACTTCCACAAGTTTTTTGGGTATTTTTTACATGTTAGTCCAGGCTTTCTTCTTAGATGATGCAGCATTATCTACTCCGTAAGTTTCATTCCTCATGATTTCCCAGAAATGGGGCTTATTCCTGCAGCTCGTCAGAGGCAACATATTATGCTTGAAGAGACTATCAGTGAAACCCCATCTCTAGTGACTAAGGCCTAATTCTTTTTCTCCTGCTTCTTCCAATATTCTAGTTGCCATGACAGCTTTTTTCAAAAGAGCATTTACCGGCCAAAACCCTGTCTTGTATCCACAGGAAAGTCTGACTTTCCTACACCACATCCTAAACCAACATTCATTCTCTATGTTACCTACCATTCTCATTCAAATCCTGATAATTTTTCTCATACTACTCTCTTGTTTTGTTTTGTTTTTTTCCTTTCTGCAGGCATCTTCTTGCTGTTCTCAGGTAAACAAACAAACAAACAAACAAAAACCAAACCAAACAAACAAACCCACAAACAAACAAACAAAAAACCCAACCACAAACAACTTTCTTATTGTCAGGAAATAGGCACTGGAGGATGTCTTTGTAAATGCCTGGGTTGCAGGCAGAATATATTTCCTGCTTTTGGAGTACATAAGCTAAACCTAATCAAGAGCCACTTCACTCCGCAATTGCTGATGACACCTACTAATTAAATTTCACACAGGTGAAGCAAGATGTGTCTTTAGAGAACAGCTATTGCACAGGAACTTTGTACTGGTGTCATCACATGCCACAGAAAACATCTCGTTAAAAGGCTTTGTTCAATTTACTAGAAGACCTTATGACTTTCCCATTCTTCCCTTCATGGAAAATGATGTGCAGTGTTTGGTCATGTCTGTGACCTCATGGACACTGAAAATCATAACTTATGCATTATGTGAGGGAAAGTTAGGAATTGGACTGCACCTGTCTAGCTCACCAATGCTTATCTTCTGAGGACAGAAGAGCAAGACATTTCTCCTGAAGGCACACACAGGTTTTACATGACTTAGGACAGTTTTACTATTAGGAGGAAGAAAGGGGAATCAGAGTGAAAACATTAATGAGTGTAATAATTTCACAATATCCTTGCAAGAGTTATCATATGTATTTTTCAGGGCTATAACAAGAAGTTCTGCAGGTAACAGTCCTCATATCCAAGGCCAACTTGGACCACTTGTTCCACTTTTCTGCTTATCGTGTCTATCTTTGATGGAAGTGACAGTAATTAATTAACAGCCTCACATTTATGTAGTGGGTAATTGAAGTTTGAGAAGTGGGCAGTAACACCTGCAGTTACTTGTTCAGGGTCATCAACTGGATCATTCTTCTAGATAGGAAGTTCATGATTTGGTGTTCCCCAGTCTGTAGTTTCTTTAACCCAGATAAAAAAACCCCACAACATTTAGCTCTTTTAAGCTAATTTATTAAATCATTTGTCATTCCTTCAGATATAAGCAATTTCTCCTTAAAAAAAAAAAAAGTCATAGGCATTTGCTTTCTTTTATAATATTGAAATGGTGTGTTTATTTATAACTGCTAATTCAGAGTTTTATGTGTTCATTATTACTTGCCAGAATCCATGTGCTGTATCAAATAGCAAAATTACATTTGTTTTGCGGTTGTTAATTTAATTTATTCCCAGAGATTTTTATGACCAAAGTGAAAGGGGAAAAGCTTCAGGACATTCCCCTTATTGTCATCCAATTCAATTGGTACATTATGACACTGAATAAAAAAAAGAAAAAATAATCACTTTACTGCATTTATACTAAAAGAATTAACCTTGCTTATAAGTTGCTTTTCTTCTATAATAAAATGATATTTAGAGCAGAATTCTTCTGAAGGTACACATTTTTATATGGTGATTTGCCTACTTACATGCAACAGGACAAACCAGCTTTCAGAGTAGATGATAAGTTAAAGTCAAAGGAATTTGTGCAGCCAAGAACAGGCTTTCTACATATGTTCTGGTGTAAATTTCAAAGCAAAACCAAGGCCAGGCTACCAAATGCTAAGGCAGATTTTCAGTACTAGTATCTGGTGAAGTCTGGATGCTAGAAGAAGGGAATGAGGTCGCATAGGACTTCTTTAAGAGTAAACTATCTGTCTTTCAACCACCATTTTTTATCCCTTGACTTGCCTTAAAGTTTCTCACAGGAATACTAAAAGTTGTCCCAAGGGAAGTATTAATGTTTCACCATTTCATTTCAAGCAATATCATTACTATCTAACTGCATTTGCCACTTTCAAGCAGATGGCTTGTCTGATACTGGACCTGCAAGACCTCCACTTCATTGGTTTGCTGTTTTCTTCATCTGGAAAATGGTTTGAGATGTAGCTGTCAGATATATTTTTTTTCAAAAGATATTTTTCTACTACGCATGTAACACAGGCCTGAATATTGGGCAGTTTTAGGCTTCTGTTCCCAATAATGGATTTGTTTGTCTGAAAGTCTGACATTAGAATTTTTTTTTTCTATCAGATTTCATTATCCTTTATTTTAGAAACATAGACATGTCTGGGTTGGAAGGGATGTCTAGAGGTCATCTAGTCAAACCCCTCTGCTGAGAGCAAGGACATCCTTAACTATAGCAGGTTGCTCAGAGCTCCACCTTGAATGTCTCCAGGGATAGGGCCTCAACCACCTCCCTGGGCAACCTGTTCCAGTGCTCCACCACTCTCATGGTAAA
>JANHGN010008058.1:0-54944 GCA_024605025.1 Megaceryle maxima | reverse complement strand
CAAGCACAAAAACAAAACAACAACAACAAAAAAGCAGCACTTAAATTCCAGTTAGCCAGGTCCTGATGATACAGGAAAAATTTGAAAAGTTAAATACTAACTTTATAGAGCTAAATACTGACCATTACTAAAAGACAGTTAGCAACTCTGAAACCTAATTTAAAGATGGAATGGAAAGTATAACTAATAATCTAGAGATTTATCCAGAAATAAAAAATTGTCTTAGTCAATGAAAATGACTTATTGGAGTATAAGACATGCTCCTCCTATAGAGTGCCTCAGCAACAGCACATTCGCATCCATTCTTTATCCATGTTGTTCAACAGGGAACTATTTATGACAGGACAGTTACATCAGCAATTGAGTGCCTGTAGCGAAGAGGGCATTCAGCTGTTTTAAGTGGCAGGGGAATGTGAGGAAAGGGGTGAAACTGGAAAAGGGAACCTCTTAAACCACAGAAGAATTTGCAACATGGAGCCACAGCCCCTGTTGCACATCCTTTCAGAAAGGGGGGAAAAATGGTCCCCAAGAAACCAGGCTGAGTGACTTGACAAAGGCAAACCAGCCCAGAGTTACTCTCTGGACAGATGAAAGAAATTGAGTCCATTCCAGAAAGGTGCTGTTAAAACCATGGTGGTGGCTGCACCAGTTCAACTTTACCTGCAGGACCAAACTGCCTGGCTTAATCCTGCATGCCTTCCCAGGTAATGCTACAAGTCTAATAAAACCTTCTTTTATTTTAACTCTTGATTTATCCTATCAATTTAAAACAAAAAATTGAACATATGAAAAAAAATTAAAATAAAGTCAATTTAAACAGAATCATTCTTAGAAGTCACACCTAAAACACACCTCAATAGCCTAAGGCTGTATCTGTTCCTCCAACAAAAAAAATTGATTGATGCCAGAAATATGTGGCAGCCAGCCTTGTTCCTTGCTGTGCCGGTGTGTGCACAGCATTCTGCTCACTGTCTTTTCCAACAGTCTGTCATCTTCTAGCACAGATCATCCTATCAGCTGCAGCAACTATTTTCTTAGTCTAAGGGAAACTGCAGACCCCTGTGACTTTTCCTCGCGATTGCCAAGGTCAAATGAGTGATTTCCTACATATATGTGAAGTTGTCCAGAAATTACTTTTAGGTGAAGAAATTACTTTTAGGTGAAGCATTTTTTCTTTCTTTCTTTTCTGCCTCACACAGGTGTTTTGTGGCTTTTAATGACTAGGTGTGGTCACACTGCAGCTTTTTATGAGTGTTCTGAGTTACTACAGGGGACGTAATTAAGCCCTCATATAACAAGACTGAAGTCAAATAGGTTAGCTACAATTGCATACGGCCTTTTTGCTTAGCCTCTTTCACTCTGCAATATCCCTCGTGTGGCCTTTTCTAGTATTGCACAAGTCAAAAGCAGCATCTGATGCCTGGCAGACGAAATTTAACAGGTTTAGATTGTCACTCCAATTTCAAGAGGTAACGGAAGAAGCTGGAATGGGGAGCACTTGATATTTTTAAACCAAGGGGAAAAACCAAACCAAACCAAACCAACCCCTCGAAAAACAAACAAAAAAACCCAAAACAAAACCAACCAACCAACTGAACCGAACCAAACCAGACCAAACCAAACCAAGCCAACAACAAAAAATACCACAAACAAAAACTAACAAACAAACACCAAACCCAACCAAACAAACAAATAACAAAAAACAAAACAATCAAACAAACAAAACACAACCCAACCCAAAACCCCAAACAACACCAATCATAGAATCATAGATTAATTTAGGTTGGAAAAGAAAATAATTGAGTCATCGAGTCCAGCTGTAAAGCATCTTAGTTTTCATGGTGTGTTTGGGTCTGTTTTCCTTCCTTTATTATGATCATGACTTCAGCAGCAAAGTCCAGTGTCTGAAACTGTGGATAAAGCCATTGCTTATATATTTAGAGTTTGTCCCAGGAAATCAAAAAGCCTTTAAATTTTCCAAGTTATTACACATGCAGTGTTTCTACACAAACAAGAAGAAGTACAAGAAAAGGCATAACCACAAGGACAAGTTTTGCCTCGAAGAGCTACATAGCCCTGGATGATACATGTCATCACAGCAATCTATCTCCTGCGTAGTCATTCGAAGTTTCACATCTCCACTTCAGATTAAATACCAATGACCTGATTCATTCTTACAATGAATTTCACTGTAAATAATTGTAGAAAGTACATTCAATGCCATGACTCAGTATGTGAGACATCTGCTCCTCCTGGCCAAAGCTTGCTATGCCCCACACCTGCGTCCAGCAAAGGCTAAGATTCAGTCTTCTTACACTCAATTTTTCCCAAACAATAGTGTTTGAACTAGTGCAGGGAACAGGATGATTTGTCATCAGTAACTGCAACAAGGAAAGTACCTCCAACTATATTGTGTTTTAAAATAGCATCCTATATGCCCCAAAATAGAAGTCAGCACAAATACACCACAAATTTTCAATTTATGAGGCTTTGACTTTTTTTTTTTTTTTGGGGGGGGGGAGTAAAACAAGTACTGATGAATATATGAAAGGTCACAAAGAAAAACAAAGATTTGTTAATAGGCTTGCATGTAATATACAGTAGTCAACCACTACACTGAAAATGTTTGGCAGGTTTGGAACTGAAAAAAAACCAATTACAACCATTTTTATAGCACTGAAATCTAATGCAAGGAAATGAAAATTACAGATCACACTGTTACTAAATCTTTAATTCCCGGGAGTCCCAAGTGGTCAGCATTACATAAAATATTTATTAAAAATGAATGCCATTCCATGAATAGCTTGCATGTATTATGTAAAATATTTATTAAAGATGAATGCCATTCCATGAATAGCTTGCATGCTGCTTAATTTGAGTAACAACAATGCATTTATCCATTGTCAGTGAAGTTCTGTCTTCTGCCCAGTGAAATGTTTTTTATACCAGTCTATAATCTTTTTCATAAGTAAAGTTTATAAACTTATTTTATACAACCACATATAATATAACATATACTTTAAAATACAGCTTTCATGCAAATGCATATAAAAAAGTACAATGAATACAGCTCATTAGTAGCTCTTGACAAGGGTTTGATGGGTGGGAAAGCAAATACAATAAGGAGAATAAAATGCCTGTGATGAAGAACCTCTAAACCTGGCCTACGTCTGGGAGACAGCCATGTTTACATAGGAACATGAATTATTGCTCAGGTCTACGTCCCACTGAGTTAAACCACTTCGCACATTGCTCGTCACATGATCCAATGCTGGTTGAATAAGCAAGAACCAAGAAAAAGCAAGAAGGCAGAGAAAGGAACACCAAACTCCTGACACCTTTGAAGGGGCAGGAGCAATAGCACTGGCATCCCTATATACTTACTTCAAAATAGAGCCCCTGCTGATCCGCTGTTGCACGCGCTGCCCTGGTGCAGCAGGGGCCCATCAGGAAAATTTAGACAACTGAAAGAAAAATCTTTCACTTCTATGGGCAGATATCTTTGCATCAGGAGACCATTTCTAAAGCCAGGTCCTATATTCAAGTATTTCTTAGCTATACTGAAGGGTTAGAAATGTAGCTTTAAATAATGCAGACCTAGCTGGAGCATTGTCTGGAATAAAAAAAAAATGTCTATTCCAATACTTTCCACTTTTCATACACAGACCCTTCTCTATCAAATTTCTCTGCCTTATGCACATGGATTTGGGGTCTACAGCAGTATACAAACACATACACACACACATCTCTATAAAACCTATAATAATATATCCCTATAGTCTATCATATCCAGTACAATATGATATTGGATAGTCTATCCAATAAAATAATCTGCCTTTTTGTATATACACAGTGATTTGTACAGTTAATTAAACTGCAGCTATGCAGTTATCCCTTCCCCTCTCACTGAACAAACAAGCTTTTTACAGAAACCACATCATCAGTGTTCCCTGACTGTGTTGTTTCAGATTCTGACTTGCTCATCTTTTTCCCCTCTGGGCTTCGCTCTTCTTTGGTCTTACTACTTCATCATTTCAATACGGCACGTCCGTTCTAGGAGACAAACTACAAAATCACATGAGTGAAACTGATGATTTTTTTGAAACCCCATCTCTCAGAGAAAGATGTCTTATCAGTGCACGCTCATCATTTTGAGCCAAAATTAATTCTGCATTAAAAAGTGAACACAATATAAAAAATTTACATAAAAGCAAGAAATTTTGCATATAACAAACTGAGAGTAAGTCATTGAACAAAACAAGAAAAGGCCCTCATTCAAATATTCAAAGAGTATTTCCAGGGCATGATTCATCCAAATCGGTAGACATTTAAAATAGGTCAGATGAATCATGCCTAACAATGTCCATTTCTCTCCAGTGAAGAGACTGAACCATAACTCAGAGACACCCATGTTGGGGCTATTGAGATGTGGACAAACACCAGCCGAAGTCTTGTCCTAGACTGCCTACCTCAAATGCATTCCAGTTTCTGCAGGAGCTACCCTGCTGAAGCAGGCCCTTGGTGGAAGGAGAGTAAAAGCTCTGCCTGGTGCCTTTGGTTGCTTGCTTGCCCTTTTCCAGCTTTCTCAAGAAAAGTGTTCAGTGAGACCTCCTGCAGCAAGCGGACAGACTTCTGTCCCACCACTCCCCTCAAGGACCAGGAGGTTTTGGATGAAGTGTGAAAAGGGAATTAAAAAGTCTTTTGCTATCCTCTCTTCCCTGTAAATATAGGGGTCAGTCTGCTCATTCCGAATTTTCTTTCCACTTAGATATATTCAAAATGAGACAAAAGCCTCAAAAATAGAAGATAGCTCAAAAGATCTATCTGATCTTCATTAAAATATGCATTTTCAGATTTGATGATCAATTTCATGAAATACTTTTGACAGGCTCATGATTTTTTTCCTGTAGTTTGACGAGGAAATAAGGCTTTTTTATCACACACTCAATCCCCCATTAGTAACTCAGGAACTAACTCACTCAGTTCAATAAAATTTAACATGCATGCAGAGAAATCAAAGATGAGCATGCTCCTATAGCCAGAGATCAGTGACTAGGTACAGCAGACAGCCCCCACTGGCACCTCCATGGGAGGATCAGCATGGAGAGGCTGGCACTTATCACCATAGTTTGGCAGTTTGTGCAATATCTTGTCCAGGCAGCAGGTCAAAATACTTGTTTTGGGGCCACTGACTCTGTTGGGAATGTGGGAGGGATATAAGGATAATCTGGGGGGCAAAGGGCTGCTGGGAAGAGGGAGCACTGATAATCTTGTTTTTTCTTCAAGCTGAAATAACCAACAGCAGAATGTGCCACTTTTGTACTCAAGTATTAATAGGAATATTGGTATTAATGAACCAACTATGTACTGTTTGGGGTCTTTAGACGGTAAGGATTTGGTTCTGTAACAGTCTACATGACCAGGATTTCCACCACTGTCCACTGAAGTAGCTGATACAAGGACTGTCAAGAGCCAAACGTGGGGCTAGATTATTCCAACTGAGCCTGGAGGCTGATGCTCCTAAAATGGTGGTGAGGACTTACACATTTTTGGTATCCCTTCTTCTTTAGGATTTCTGAAATGATTGCATCACATTGGACATGGGGACATCTGTCTCCGAAGAGAATTTCCAAAGCAGATTACCAGAAAATAATCAGAAATTAATTAAAGAAAGGCTGAGAGAATTGGGGTTGTTAGCCTGGAGAAGAGAAGGTGCCAGGGAGACCTTATTGTGGCCTTTCAGTATGTAGAGGGGGCTTAAAAGAAAGATGGAGAAAGACTTTTTACCAGGGCCTGTAGTGACAGGACAAGGGGCAACAGTTTTAAACTGAAAGAGGGTAGGTTTAGACTGGATATAAGGAATACCTTTTTTATGGTGAGGATGGTTGATGATGATGGAACAAGTTTCCCAGAGAAGTCAAGGGTGCCCCATTATTGAAATTCTTAAGGTCGTGTTGGATGGGACTTTGCCCAGCCTGATCTAGTGAAAGATGTCCCTGCTCATGGCAGGGTGTGGGCTAGATGATATTGAAGGTCCCTCCCAACTCAAATCATTCTTTGATCCTATGATCTGAGAGCACCTAAGGAGAAAGTCGATGATTTTTCTGAACCTGGGAATGCAGCACAAACCCAGAAACAGGGACACTGATTTCCTGGCGGGGCTGGGAGGTAGGAGGAGTGAACTGCACATGCTGGTTCCTGCACTTGGCAGGGCCTGGGGGCCTGGCACCCGTTCTCCCAGAACCTATCCCAGCAGCGCCCCCCACACCCATGCAGCACCCTCACTCTGCCCTGGCAAGCATCTCAGCCAACCTCTACCGCAGGCGAGCCACCAGGGCTGGGGAAGGGGGAGCCTAGGCTGGGGGCTGGGAGAGAAGTGAAAAGCCACCACTGAAAGTACTCAGGGGAACAGCAAGCAGCCTGGCTGGGCTAGATGGGGACCATGGACATGGGAGCACATCTGTAGTGATAACAGATTTGGAAAACAGTCTCTGGGGAGAAGCAGGGGAGCAAGGTTTGTTGAGTCTAAAGGGCTGGACACGGTCAAGACATGATAACGCGCCTGTAGTGTATGAGAGGTAGTTATTAAGAAAGGCAGGGATTACACTGATGGAAGAACAAAGATAAGATCTAATAGGCTTAAATTTCAGGAAAGAAAAGAAGAAAGGAAAAAAGAAAAAGGCTATATGTTGCAAAAACTCTCTGAGTAAGGTAGCACTGGAATAGATTACCTAGGGAGGTTGTGAAACCCACTTCACCAGAAGGTGGAAGAACTTATGCAAATGTTGCCGTGCTCTCTCAGTAGAAGATGGTCTGTCATGCTATTTCTCAGCTTTTGGAAAGTAAATGTCCACCTAACCTTTTAAAAATAAAATAAAAAGTATCCATACATATATGAGTCTTTAAATATATGGGTGATAAAATGCTTAGAATTTAGGTTTAAAAAAAACCAAACCCAAACTACTATAATTTTATAAATCCTAACTTTACTATTAGAAATACAAGCATTTATATTCAATATATCATTAAGAACAAAAATGAATAGCAGACTTTGATATTTCCTCTCAAAGAAATTGCCTTGCAGTTCTTGAGCAGGTAAATGCTGGAAAGATCTTCTAGCACTGTTTCATTCGTATATGTTACCCTATCATATACCTCCTTTCTGCTACCAGCTCATCTCCTCTGGTATCTCCCACTCTCATGTCACTACACGATCTGCAGGGTTGTGTCTTGCAGAGAAGCACTGGTCACTTTGTGTTCTCTGTGACATTTTTATTCCTATTTAAATGCTCATGGGCTGGGCCAATCTCACAGCAAGGTCATAAAGTTATCTCTCCACCATCTCAGTTTATGAGGCCACAGGATACCTTAGACAGTGGAAAAATACAGGTGGTATTGTTCTTTTGGGACCCATCATAGAGCATTGAAGTCCCAACATATAAAGCATACTTGAGGCATGCAGACCTTCCCAGTTGTCAAGGGTTAGACCTGGGCTGGCCACTAGACAAATGACAGACACTCTTTATTAAACCAAATCCCTTCCCAAAGGGAAAGAGAAAGGGAATAAGGAAGAGAGACTTACTGTTTGGAAAAGAAAACTAGAACGGCTTCAATGAAAATAACAATAAAATTAAATCTATACAAATACATACAAACCCAATGTTGAACCCAACCTTCTGATGGCAATTGTGTCACCTTCACCACTGATGCTGTGGAGCAGGCACATAAGAAGTCCCAAAGACTCGGTGGCAGATGTGAGCTGGATTCTGGAACTGGATTCAGGAAGACATGGATCAGGATTGAAGGCAGAACAGACAAGAGTCCTCCTTGAATGCTGGCCATTGAAGAAGGGAGCTTGACCCTCATGATCCCTCGATTTTATACCGAATATGATGTATATGGGCAGTGGTCCCTCGTTGGTCAGTTTGGGGTCCCTGTCCTGTTCGCTTCTCCCTGCCGGTGCTGCCTTTTACTTTCTGCACTCCCCAGTGTGGTACGCAAGATTCCGAAGTATGACCTGTTATGCACAGGAGCAAATATAAGCAAGAGCCCTTCTGCACACTGATCCAGCATTATCACTGATAGAAGCAGGTACTGTCTGAAAAGACACTGTTAACTTCAGAAAGCGCAGTTAGTTAGAAGAGACTGAGCTGAAAAGTAAAATTGATGACCAGAATTAGTTCTGATCTAACTCAAGCCTGGACACTTGTCCATCAGGGGATACTGAGTCCATCAGAACATCTTAACATCATTACCTAAAGGACATAGAGTTAGGGAGGTATTCTTAAGACACTGTGTGAGTGTCTGATGTTAATAATCATCTAATCAGATGCTGAGTTCAGTCCAGCCTTTCGCCACCAAATGGTCCCACTACCAGTAACTCCAGTAAGCTTGGCCATATGACCAGGCACAGCTGGTTAGGGCTACGTCCTGTGGAGGCAGCTTGCTGGCAGTCCCTGGACAATACAAGGAGGTATTCCTCAGTCCATTCCATACAGAGAAATGTAAACTACCCTGACACTGACAAACCATTTCCTCTGCTAGGAAATATGCTGCAGTGACACTGGGATGACTAAATGGGCTTGGCAGAGCTTAGTGACTCTAGCTCATAGTGATCTGTGTGATTTGGTGAGACACTTGTCTCACCAGTGCTTTTATATCCACATAGCTTGTGAGGTCAGGCATAGTGGTACATGAAAGCACAGGTAGCCCACATCTGTTGGGTACATGGGATAAAAGGTCTTCTGGGAGATGGAAATTTTGGGGAGTGAGGTAGAGGTTGTACCGAAAGGGTCCACCCTCAGGACCAAAACAGGGTCAGGAGTGACAGTGCTTGAGCCACAGCTTAACAGTCTTGCTGGGTCTGATCTGACTCTGTGGGGAGCCCTTCAGGTGCCTCTGCATTTGTTACCCAAAACTTCTGGCTCCACCATGGCACATTAACTTGGGTTAACTACCAACACAGCAACACGGGTAGTTTTTAACACCCCAAAGATCCCATTTGCTGTCCTGCTGACTCACCCAGCTCTTTTGTTTATCTCTTCTCTTTCTCTCTCAGCTTTCAAGGTTCTCCCTTCCCTGGACCTTCTCCTCCTTTATTAGTGAGTCTCAAAAACCCAACAAGACCTCCCAAGGCCTGTTATCTTAGTGGGTACTCACATCCACTGCCCTGGAGCATTGTCAAATTGTTCCCTTTAGTGTTTGGGGTTGTGCCCCATATTCCCTGCAAGACTCCCAACAGCAGTATGGACTTTTTCGGGCACAGGACAAGAATGTATTCCTTACCTCAGACAATTCACAATCTAAGCCTCCAATGTAATGAACTAACATTTTTTTTTTTCTAAGGTAGAAAGCCCACTTTTTTATAGGGTCATTCTGCTTTTCTGTTCTAGTGTCAGTATTATTGCTTGTCTCATTCTTGATTAAATGAAAAGAAACTAAAAATATCATGCAGTGTGAATGACATAAAAGGCCCTTTTTGTGAGTTAAGGACAAAAGATTCCTTCATGAAATCTATGCCTTTGCTCATATGAAACAATCCTGCTTCAGTCTCCCCTTCCAACAATAGCATCATCACTCCAGACAAACAATATTTCCCCATCACTGTGTGGATGGTCCTATTTCTCTGCAAGGTCACATCTGTCTTTACAAGCCATCATATAGGAAAGGTTTAATTTTCAATGACTGAGGTGTGGGAGTGCGGGGCATGGTGAATCCTTTCTTGGTATAAAGCAGGCCAATGTTGCAGAGGTGATTTCAGGAACATTAGTTCACTTTTATATTATTAAATTTGTGGGCCATTATAGGATTCACCTTAAGTTTAGGGCCTTCAGGAAAGCCATCATGGGTGGCCTAGCTGGGTTTTGGTCTTGTGCTACTGTGAGACAGAAGAGAACATGTATTTTCAAGGCCTAACAAGGTCACCAATATTAAGAAACTGACTGAGAGTTGGGTTAGAGTAAGGGTTTTGACCACAAAAGATACCTGTGACCAGGGCTGTGCTCTCCAGGTAGACACTACCAAGTTGCATTACCCTGGGCCAACACAGTGCGGGTGTTTTAGAGAACCACAGCAACAGTCTCATTGCAATTTTTGGATTAGAATGAGGGTTCATTGATGTATGGTTAGGATTGGATGTTGAAGATGGCAAGATGGGTGAGAAATAAAGGGCCAACTGTGGCCCTGCTTCTGCAGAGTAGGAAAGGAAGAGGGATCAGGCAAAACCCAGGGGAAAGGGGTTTCTCCCGTTGTCAGGAATGGGAGACGTAACTTGCACTAGAGAAAGGAGTATCCCAGGCAGTAGGATTTTATTCACGCACCCAACAACCCCTCTTTCTATGGACAAAGACTAGGAACTGTTTCTTTCGGGCTAAAGCTGATCTCCACCACCTACAGACATGGAGTAAGCAGCCAGTCTGCAGCCTTGCACATCTCCTTCCTGACATAAGCCAGCTTGACTTGTGTGTCTTGAGCTGAACGAGGCACTCTCGTTTCCTTTGGTTGCTAAAATCACAAGACATTTTATTTTTTAAAAGCCAAAACTATCATAAACCAGTAGATCTTTTTTGAGCACTCTCACAGAAAGCCTTAATAGTAACGCAGTGCATCTGCTTGCCCGACCCTAACAAAAAAGACCTACAGGAGAAAAGGGTAGTTGGATGTTTAAACTTGCTGGTATGAAGCTATATGGTCTTCATTGACGTACAGGAACATGTACCACAGCACGGTATTTGTATTAATGTTATCTCACCTGGACACAGCCAGGAGACTGCGAACAGAACAGCTTCCCAACAGGGGGCACTATGTTATTACATATAGAGGCTTGGAGATGTCTACCTGAAGGACTCATTTCATGCCAAGACACCCCACCGAGGGTGGAGGAAGGCATATTTCAACCTTGTTTATCCTCCTCTGCACAAATTAAGCTGAAGAAAACTTACTGTGTTTCTCTCATTAAAAGCTATAGTATTAGGTGTAATTATATCCACCAAAAAAAAGCCAAGACAAAAACCCCAAACCCTATATCCATGTTACAGGGAGAAAGTTGAATTTCTGAACTTTTAGGTGCTTGAAGTCACAGCCATTCAAGAGTCTCTTAACACAAGCCAAGGCCTTTTGTGTGCAATTTGTTAATTAACAGGGAGCCATCTTTAATGGTGCATGGGACAGATTAATTTGTTTGTGGGATGGATTTTATGTCTAGCCAACAAGAGGAAGGAAAGTGCAGGGCTGGCCTGAGTCATTACTACTGATCTATACCACAAGCAACAACACTTAGATGGACATTATCATATGAGGATCTAAGCTAGGAAAGAGTAGCTTCCTAGCACAGTGGTTCCCATGTGAGCAGGGATGGGCAGGATGAGGCTGGGGCAGAGACAGCACTGCTGCTTCAAGCACAGAGGAAGGCTTCCAAATGTCTTCCTCCCACCTGTGCTGCACACATTAAGGTGCTGCAGCTGCCTGCATGGGTAAAAACCTGCACACGGTATCCAGCTCCTACAGAACAAGATCTTCCCTTTCAGGTTGAACCAGAAGAATATTTGGCAAGCCCCTCGAAGGCAGCATGCTTTTTTGCTCTCTGTGCTCAATTTTGCTGAGGTTCTAACTATAGTTCACTATTGGAGCAACTCTGGACTAGAATAAGACTGCCTGGAGTGATGTGATTTTGTTCATATTCCATATTTCCCTTACAGCAATTTATTTCTAGAGCTCACAGTTGGGCAGAAAGCCTGAAGAAATGACCACAAAATACCTGGCCTACCTGAATCTGAAGAGAGCAGAATGAATGAATGAAGTTTCCTAGTTGATCTGGTAGTGAATTGATTTAGTTGTTGTCAGCAACCTTTCTACGGAGGGCTTTGAGTATCATACACATACACCTAACAAATTATTGCCATGACACTGGCAAATTCCCATTTGCTGATGCTGATCTCAACTGACTTCTTCCATCCCAAGAACCCTAGTTCACAGGCCATCCAACCTCCCAGTCTGCAAGGAGAATTTGATTCTTAAACATCTGTAGGATCAAGAGTCCTGCGGGAGTAGAGAGAGGAAATGATAGTTTTTAAGTATTGAGGCTATGAATTACAGCCACATAGTCTAAGCTCTGGAGAGAACCCCAGATGAAAAAGGGTACATAAAAATAAAGCTGTTAGCAAATTAAGTCTCCTACTCAGGGGAGGCAATTCTCAAGACAGGGCTCTTAAGAACTGGAACCCAGTTGGACAGCTGCAGAGGCATCACGGCAACCTCACTGCCTGGAACAGACTTTGCAATATCCTCAGGAAGCTGCTTCTCCCCTGCCCTGCAGCCCACAATGTTCTCAGCTATTTCTGCAGACCTTTGAAGGCCACATGTATCTGAGATCACCACAGGATTTGGAGAAAAAAAAAGCTTTTTGCGTTCTTCTCGCAGCATTCAGAATCACAGATACAGAAATCAAGGATGCTACAGGAAACAGAGAGCTGCCTCCTAAGCCTCCCTGGGAGCTGCAGCGGGAGATTTCTGTCCATGAGAGGCACTTGCCAGGACCAAGCAACAGTGGGAGTATTCTTTGCATATAGAATCTCAGTGGGGAAAAAGCACAAGCCTAAAGATTTCCTTAAAAATTGTAGCTGAGCTAGAAAGTGCCTCTGTCAATTGGTGCAACTGAACAGCTATTTGAAAACATTTGCATAGCTAGCTTTCATTTTTCAAAATTTGTTCATGGTGTTTCTGGATAGTAAGGCCAATGTTGTGTACTCTGGATTACCAGGAATTGTCACTTTTGATGACAGAGTAGAGGCAAAGCCCATTAAAAACTTTACTTGTCTTTCTCCTTGTCTGACTGCTCATTCCACAATACAAATGGGGTTTTTTCTCCATAATGTGTTTCGTCCTCTTGGGGACATCTTAATAATAAGTAGCACCATTTTTTACCCTGGTTTTGAGTTTAGGATCCTTGTTTATAGATAATTGCCTTTTATTTCTAGTTACCTTTTGTGGATCCTCTTCAGGGAGCCCAAAGACCTCCTGATGTGTGTGGACAACAGGCCAGAAATTACTGCAATAGTCTTACTTAGTGAGAGACACCGATACCAACATTCAATGTAAAGGAATGCTCTCATTGCTGTTCTTGGTTATAAAACATCTTTTCCCTGCATTAGTTCAAGCTTTATATTTTTGGAAAAAAAAGTGTATCTCAAGGTCACGTTACTTAGCTGCAGGGACACTTACATGTAGATCTCTGTATGTTAATCAGGTGGGGATAGGGCCTGAAAAGCCATATATTTAACAGGAAGGAGTGTGATGTCATATTGCATTAGGGATACCAAATGCAATTTTAACCATTTTGGCTGAGAAAAATCTTCCTAAAACTGTAAAAGCTTACTACTGTTTCATTGAAAACTCAATCACTGATTTGCCAAGTACTATTGATAAGCAGGAAACAGGACGCTTTGACCACAGTATGTATTGTTAAAGGTTGGGTAACTGCTTCGGAGAATATACCCCATTTAGTTATAGCTCCTTTTCTTCTCCAAAGTTCATTCAAAGGAGCTTTTTGCTTGTGCAAGAATTCCCTATTTTATTAATCTTGAATAAAACAATGTTTAATTGAATTGGACTAACTTTTAAGCTATTCCCTTCTGTCTTTTAAAACAGTATATAAGGAAATAATGTGAAGGTTTGGGTTGTGTTTTGCTGTAGCTAATCACATAAAATCTTGTGTAGGAGATATGCCATGGGGATTTTTTTAATTCTTTCTTTGGTTTCTACCTAATGCCATGAGCTGTTCACAATAGTTTCACAGAATCACAGAATGTCAAGGGCTGGAAGGGACCTCAAAAGATCATGTAGTCCAACCCCCCTGCCAGACCAGATCACACAGGAACAGGAAGTTTGTCTTGCCTTCTGTTCAGTTAACAAAATTTGCACCAATAATAATGAAATCTGAGGGTGTTTTGCCTGCTTTTGTCATTGGAAACTGGCCATTCCTACCTCAGATTCAACCAAAATCAGGAAAGGCCAAGAAAACCAGCATTTGCACATGTGAAGACCACACGTTTCTGAAGCCTCGGCATGAGCAGTCATTTTCCTCAAGACCAGTGCGGATTACAGAGAAAGAGATGAAGCTGGGATTGTATCCGGGAAAGCCCATCAGCCTCCACCAGGCCATGTCCACAAATGAAGAAGCACCTTCTTGCCTTTTAAAACAGGCAGTAGCTTACAATCAAGTGAATTGTTGGGCAATGTCAGGGTTAAATGGATGTATGCAAATAAAAATATGCTTCTGTCACCTTATGCGGCTGACAGGCAGGGACAAGCTTGTCTCCAGACAAGCCCTTACCCTCATGCCTCTAATAGCAGCCTTTATTTGTCAGTCTTAAGTCTTGTCCGTTTGTTTAAACTCTCCTGGCAGCACCTGTAGGAAAGTGGGGTTTAGCATGCAATCCATTTAGGACAATTTGCACATCAGGCAAGACCGCTGCTATTATTTTGGAAGAAATCTGTACAATACACTAAAGGGGCCATTAACTTTTAATCCATCCTGACAATGCAGACCTTCAGAGTAACTAGTATATAATTCATCATGATATAAAACTATCACTTCATGGCACATTAGGTAGGTATCCATTTGAACAGAGTCCTTACTGCTTTTTGTATGAAAAAAATGGATGAGGTTGAATAAGGATTATAAAGATATACAAGTTAAGTGTAATAATTTGCTCCCAGTTTTATTCTGTAAGAACAAACACAGTGTTGTGTCGAGGTCACTTGTGGGCTGCAGGCTAGTTGGGATTCCGAGGAGAAAAACCATGTGAGAATGAAATGGGGGAAGCCCATTCCAGTCTGTGACTGCTCTTCTAGGGATGTACATGCTCTTTGACAATACAGGTTTTTGTTTCAGAGCTACTGTTGTTAACTCAGATTATGTCAGCAGTGTGGGTTTATAACTCATTTCACATAGGAAAGCATCTCTAGCTCTATCAGCTGAAGATTCGCCAGTTTCACATTTTCCTAATCCTTTTTGTCATGGCCACCTATTCCTGGACGTATCCCGGAAGGAATTTCAGGAAATACTCCAGAAGTCTGTACTTTTTTTATGTGAAGTCCACAGTCTTTTGAACACCTGGGATAAGTTACAGCTCTGACAGAGAACAGTGGGGAGTTCACCATTATAACTGCATCCACAACTGTCACCGGTGTAGATTCTCAGACTAAGACAGCCCCAAGCTCGCTTCCACAAATGCAAAACTACTATAAGTAAACACATTTTTAAAAAGCTAAAAACACTGTTCCTTCCTGGCTGTTGTCATGTGGGGAAATCAGAGCATGAGATACACCTGAATCTGAACTGGGGATGCTCAAACTTTTATCTCTAAGACAGTTTGTACACTGGAACAGCTTAATATTCCACTGCATCTGTTCTGCCCCAACAGACTGAATCCAAAGGGATGGTTATAGAAATATATAATCCCTGTCAATAAGGCAGGGGCTATTAAGGTAGAAACAGAAAACCTGAGTGAACTGTGCAAATCTGACATCTTTTTCCTCCTTTTTCCTCTTTTCCACTTTTTTCCTCTTTTACCCCAGCATCTGCTGTAGCTCAACAAGGCTCTGGCAGCTACAGATCCAACAAGAGCATGGGCCCTGTGGTACCAAAGCTGAGCTGAGGCCTCTGAGAGTCTGCACTGCGCTTGCTGTGCTGGAGAGGGTCCTGTGGGAATACAGTGCTGGGACTCTGCTAACTACGAGCTGTAAATAAGGGGCAGGAAAGGAGATGACTGAATTTCAGAAGGACTGTTACCGCTGGATGTTCACAGCAAGCCTTGGAGGAAATGAAGGAAACAGCTAGGACCTGACTCACTGGGGTTGGGTGTTTTACTTGTTGCTTGTATAAACTTACTTTGGTTCAGTTTCCAAGCTCTGTGTTCTGTTTCTTTACAGTCTTACAGGGGTTTTTCTTGCCATATGCAGAGGTTTGCATCTGCTCGGAGTAAGGTGTAGCTGCTAAACTTACCCAGAGAAGTTTTGTGGTTTTTTTTTTCAAGGAGGTTTTTCATTTTTTTTTCAGATTATTTTAGTTAATTTTAAGGAGCCACTTAGACCACCTCCCTCCCTCCTTCCACCACCACCCCCCCCAGCACTTGTGACATGTCAGCATCTTAAGTAAGAGTTACTGCCAGGTTCTGTCCTGCTATCTGCCTGGGTTTTTACGTTTACAACCCTGTGCTTTGCATATAGCAGGATTTAAACCCAGAATATCATCTGTCATGGAGTGCTGAGGACGGGACAACACAGGACTTTAGCTGATGGGAAGTTTACAAGGAGGATGTCTGAGTGGGAGGATAGTGTCCAAAGTGCCTCTCGGCCTGCCAAGGTCATGGTGTGCTCAGATAGTACAGGGAACTGCAGGAAGCACGAGCATATGAAGGCACAGAAGGACCCTGCTCTTGGTGCTGCTGGGACTATTTGGAATATGAGTGTTTCCTTGGAGAGAGAAAGGGACACACCAGGTTCTCAGTTGGTGCAGTCCAGCATTTGGTGGGCTGAGCAAGGAGACAGTGCAGACCAATCCACCTGGGACACCTCTGTGCTGCTCTCTATCCTGCTTCCCACTAATGCTGCCTCTTGACTCGCTGGGAGAGGACCCTTGTGCTATGGGATCTACTGGCCAAAAAATGTTGACTCACTATAGCTCACCTTCCTAAAGGGGAGGGTATTAGCAGAGTGGGACAGGACCTCTCCTGCTCACACTGTGCAGCACTCCAGATGTGCAATGTTCTAAACATATGAAAATCCTATCTTTTACAGGGATGGTGGTTAAACTGGCCCAGGTTGCCCAGAGAGATTGTGGAGTCTCCATCTGTGAAGATATTAAAAACCTTACTGGACAAGATCCTGGGCAGCCTACTCCAGCTGACCCTGCTCTGAGCCTGGAGGTGGGCTAAATGATCTCCAGAGTTGCCGACCAGCTTCAATGACTCTATAGCAGGCCTATTCTTCATTCATCTTTCCTTCATGCTACTGGCAGTAGTACCTGAATGGCACTGCGTTCATTTTGCACGAGTCCACACAGAAGAGCCCAGTTCCCACCAAGTTAGGGAAGGAAAGCTTGGCCCACAGAAGCATATAGATAGTGTGATATCAAGAGCTGCATGTTATGACTTTCAGGCACTTCTTCACCCTATGTAATGCATGAGGAAAAGCTAGGCACTCAAACTCTCTTGTGCAACGGGCAGGAAAACCAAGGTACCTCAGGATTATGATTCACAAAAGTAAATAGAAAACTGCCTCTGCAGCTGCTGGAGGTGCCAAGGAGAGGGGTAAAGGTTAAGCCCTTCTTAGACAATCCATTGTCCTTTTCTAGATGACAGAGGTGCCATTTCTCACTCAGGATGCCCACCTCCAGCCTGCTGCCAGCTGCTAGGAGCATATAAAATGCAGTAGGAGGCATTGCCTATTTATGTAGTGTCCCAGAGGTCTTACAGACATGATCCAGACTTGATTTCCTCAGCCTTTTGGCTTGTGGGAATTTGAAGCATCCCATTCCTCTTCGTTGAATGTAAACTCAGTGATGTGGAATAGGAATCTCAGCTGCAGAAGCTGATCTGCTAGGATGAAATAAGTCATCCACACAAATGAATGAAAGCATTAATTGCATTAGAAAGCAGTAGCAAGCACAAGTATGATTTTGTTGTTGGCCAGGGAGAGCTTTCAACATCCCGCTTCTGGGGGGAAGTTTTCCTGCCTGGGAGAATCCGTGCGGGTCATGCAGGGAAGGGAGGGTTGAGGACTGCCTGGGTGCGGGGCATGGGATTTCTCCAGGGGTTGGGACACGCTTCCCCTTCTCTTTTGTTGAAGCGTGTTCTGCAGGATACACAGCCTCAAGAAATTATTAGGAAAAAAAGACTCAGCAAAGAGATGGCACTAGATATCAATTTGAGGAAACAAAATGTATAATATAGATAAAGGTGACCGAGGAAGCCAATCTAGCATAATTCTTTGCTCACCTTGCATTCTTTGTGAATAAAGATCTATACTGTGGTAAAGTGCATTCTGATACCAATTCTGTACTGTAGGCAAATCCAGGCATCTGTATTGCAAATAGGAAAACTGAGGCAGTGGAGAAGCAAGCAC
Organism: Megaceryle maxima; assembly: GCA_024605025.1. Classification (NCBI taxonomy): domain Eukaryota; kingdom Metazoa; phylum Chordata; class Aves; order Coraciiformes; family Cerylidae; genus Megaceryle; species Megaceryle maxima. The sequence goes on along the minus strand of JANHGN010008058.1, from coordinate 36,821 downwards.
TCTCCTCTGTTCTTTTTGCCATTGAATGAAAACCCCAAAATTTCTGAATTTGCTCCTTCTCTTATGATCACAATAATCAGCTGTACCAGGGTTACCCTTTGCCCTGCTGCTCCCAAACACATGGTATCTTGCATCTAGACATCCTCCACTTTTCCTCTTCCCCTTTATTTATGCCTTTTCTCTGCCAAACTCTGTTACTCTCCTGTGTGAGGGAATTCTGCCTATAGACTGTCTGCCCCTGTCGCTACAGTCAAGCTGGCACACAGGGACAGAATTTCCCTTTATTGGGAACTGCTACGCTGTCCCCATTCAGTCCACAGTGGAACACAGCAACCAGAGGAATCCCTCATGAAGGCAGGACTCCTCAAGATGCTCACCTGTGTACCTAGGAGAGACAGGATGCCCGAGAATAGTAGCTGCAGATTCAGATTTTTAATACAATCTACAGACTTTCCCACTCAGTTCCTTCTGAATCCTGGTGTTTTAATTCATTTACATTTATTTGACAATCTCAGACGTAATCTGGGCACCACTGAGGAGGCAAAGACCTGCCATGTGCAGCAAGTACGATTCTCCACCGCATTTCCTTAAAATGCCGGCAGTTGGGGAGGGAGAGGGAGAGGGAGAAGGAGAAGGAGAAGGAGAAGGAGAAGGAGAAGGAGAAAAAAAAAGCCAGCTACCTGAGGCTCAGGCGGGCAGCGGGGCGCGGAGGGCTGCGTTCGGCCGGAGAGCGGAGCCGCCGCGTCCCGCTCTGGCCCCTCGGCGGCGGCGGCGGCTGCGCCCTGCCCTGCCCTGCCCTGCCCCGCGCGGAGCCGTCGGAGCGAGGCCCGCTGCCGGCCGGGCTGCGCCCCGCACTGCCAATCAGGGCGGCCCGCCTGCCTTCCTGTAGGTGTGCCCGGCTCACCTGGGAGCCTCGGCACTCATGACATACCTGCGGCCCCGCGGGCGACGGGGAGACGGCGGCCGGCTGCCGAGGGCTAGGGGCCGCAGAAGCAGCGGCGCCGGGGTGGGCAGCGCTGGCCCCGGCTTGGCGATGTGAGGCTGGCGCAGGTAAGGGACTGCCGGGGACGGCCCGGCGGGAGCGGCGTTCCCGTGTTCCCGGGAGAGGCGGGGTGAGACGCGGGCATGGCGCCGTATCCCCGCGGAGCCCGGGCCGGGCCGGAGGGGCGGCAGCTCCCCGGGGGGCCGGGGTGGCGGGCAGGCTCGAGGAGCGATGGGTCGGGAGGGAGAAGGGAAGGGAGGGCTCCACCATTTTAGGACCCGAGGGCGACGGGGGCGGAGGGATCTCCGGGGAAGGGAGCGCTCGCCCCCTTCCCGAGGCGGTCCGGCGGGCCTGCCGCGCTCCTCCGCGGGGCCGGGCCCGCAGAGCACAGGTGTGGGTGCGAGGGGAGGGCCGCCGTCGGGACCCGGGGTCGCGGGTAACCGCTCCCTCCGGGGGGCGCGGCGTTAGCCTCGGCGGGCTGCTGCCTCCAGAGGGGGCGGCGGCAGGGGAGCCTCTCCGCCGGCTCCGGTGCAGGCCCCGGGGGGGGGCCCGCAGCCTTCGTGGCGGCCTGTGCGGGACGGCGAGGCTCCGCGCCCCGCCAGCAACGTCCGTTCCCCGTTCCACCTCCTGCTGCCGGCAGCAGGTAGGGCCCGGAGCACAGGCCCGGTCCCAGGCTCAGCTGCCGGCAGCCGGAGCCTCTTCCCACAGAAATGGTGCCTCCCACGCAGGAGCGAGATCCCATAGTGTTCGCTGGGCTTTCAGCTCCTGCCGGGCCCTCCGTGGCCGGGGCCCGGAAGTCTCAGGGCTGTGCTTGAACTCTGGACACCTTGGTGCTTTCTTCCTTGCTCTGCTGGCTGGCGCCTCGTGACTTTTATGGCCTGTCACGGAGGGAAGACAGAGGAACCTAAGGCGAGATACCTGCCCGCTGCTCGCTTCCTGTCTCCTCCCGCGGTCGCTTTGGAGCACCAGCCTCTGCAGCCGCTCTGAAGGCAACCTCCGCACCCCAACCAACCTGCTGGGGGGCTTTTGATCTCTCGTGGCTCTGTCTTGCCCCATCCTCCCCCCAGCAGCCCTGTTCTCCTCGCGCTTGATGGATGCTTCGTTTATTCCCAGAGGCTGGCTAAGATTTTGATCAAACCTGTTCGGGAATACAGGGGCAGGAAGGAGGTCTGAGCTTAACTTGGCTGTGTTGCCTTGTAGTCTCTGCGAAGGAGCTGCTGGATGTGGATGGGAGAAGCTGTCGGCTGCTTCTTGACTTGCATGCCCATTCCTCTCTGACCAAGCCACATGTTGAAGTTTTATGACCTGATTCTCTGGTGTTTTGGAGTTTCTCATAACCGACATGGCTTGGATAAGGGCAGAGTCCTTTTAAAGGGTTGCACAGGAGGGAGGTGGCTTGGTTGGGAGCAATAATGTATGGGTGACCCAGATTTCAGAACTGCAACAGAATTGGGTGAGGAGGAGGCATCCATAAATCAGGCTTGAAGTTGTACCAAATCCAAATTCTTAATTTTCAATCACTGTTAATACTCAAAAAGCTCAGCAGACTTCCACGTAGAACTTCATTTTGCCAGCTGGTGGTTGAGGGTAGCCTATGTACTCTGCTGTCTGTACAGTAGCCTCGTGACTTTGATAAATCTCCACACAGGGTTATATGGAGTAATTCCTAGTGACAGCAGGGGACCAGGCTCGAGCTTGGTGCCCTTGCTGAAGCCCCCTGTTCCTGCTGTCTGAATCAGTGGAACTTAAATGTTTCTCTGGGAACCTCTTGTGCATCCTGATAGATTTTGCTGCTAAGAGCCTGTTACCTGAGAATGTTAACTTTTTTTTAATTATTTCATCCTGTTAACTTTAGATAGATTTCTTGCTCTTGTTCTTTTGAGTCTTATCCCTTCGTACAGTTCACTTGCTTCAAGTGCCTTCTAGAAGTAAAGAACTAAAGTTTGCTTTATATATATATATATAATTTTTTTTTAACATAGTCTGGAGTCTGGTTTTAAGTGGGCTGTTTAATTAGTTTATATTCATGTAAACAATGTTGACTTTCCATGGTTATTCCATGCAAAATATAAGAAACAGTCTGCCAGGGATTTCTAATTGATAATTAGAATCACATTTTTTTCCAAGACTGATTCTAAGAGTTACTCTGCTTTTGTCATCTGGTATCTTTCCAGTTTGATGTTGGCTGCTTAGTTACTGTTTAGCTGAAGTATACATAGCTAGCTTCTTTCAGTAGTCGCGCCTGCTGAGTTTTGTAATTCCTTTCAGCTTTGAAGCTCTTCACCGAACTGCTGTTATATCTTCTAATGAAGTACTTAGAAGTTACTTCAGTGCAAGTGTAGCTGTGCTTTATTGTTTCAGCACTTGGGCCATACAGGGAGAAAGTGTTTCCCTCTTCTGTGAGGTGATTGATGTTCACAGTATCAGCCATTTGGGGACAGATGCCTTACTCTGACCCCTGGGAGGTATTTACATTCCCAGCTGCTTATTGCTGCATCAAATCCAAAATTGTGTGAAGAAAGTACCCGGTCTTGATTCCTTGATAGCCTGCACTGGTGCCCTGGGTAAATGATTCCAACAGTTCGTTACCTTCACTAATTTCTCATCTCAATCTGTCCAGCCCAGTTCTTAACCATAAAGTCTTCCTACAAATTTTCATGCCAGTTTACAGAGCCTGTTGCTGCCAGGATGACACATTCCAGCAAAAAAAAGATGGCCTATTGTACTGCAATCTTACAGCTGTTACCCATGCTAACCTCTTGCTTCTGGGACGAGGCAATCTTGGAGCTGTAGTCATAGGGTGACTGGTATGATTTAGAGCAGAGGCTAAGCATGCCTGCCTGTGGTGTCTGTGTGCAGACAGAGCTTTCAGAGAAATGTAAGTGAATAACTCATGTTGCTTGGAGTATGACTTCACATGACATTGAATCCAGTGTAACTACAGGCTGCTGCTGAAGGAACGATCCAGGTCTCGTCCAGTCCTGACTGCAAGCTCCTGCTGCTTCCCTTGGATTGGACCTAGTGACCATGTGGCCTCATATGAGCTTGTTAGCTGCTCCAACTGAAAATTCACCCCCTTTCCTAAACAAAGAATATGACTTTTGGATCTGGAAGTTGGATCAGCATGCTCTGTGGCCAGATAGTGCTAGGTCTGATGCAGAGAAGTAGCATGCCACTGAGCATGAGAAACATAGAGAGGGACTACCTTTTTCAATAGCAGCCCCTTGCCTATACCGGATTAGGTGCGAGAGGGAATTGTACATTTTGTTCCTGCATTTCTGCACTCAGATAAACGGGCTGTGGTTGCACTAATCCTCTCAGCTGGCACTGCTGTTGAAAGAAGCTGTCGTGCCTACCTGTTGTCATCCACGTCGGTTCCCTGCTCTGGTTCTTTGGGAGACCACACGCATGCCTATAGTGCCGGAAGAGGAAGGGCAGTGTGGGGGTGGGAATAAGGAGAGCAGAGGATAGGACTCATTTTGGCAAGCTGCGTAGCTTGTGAAACTAAGGCTCGAGATGCAGGAATTGTCACAAGCACCCCTTACCGTAAATCTTAATGGAAGCTAACGTATTGTTTCACCTTCCCTTTGCAACAGATGTGTGAGAATAGCTGCCCTGATTTAGTCAGTGGTCCAGGTTAATCCGTTGCGTGACTTGGAAGAACTGGGGTTAGTTAGGTCAACTGCATTTATGTCTTTGGTCAAGAAGTATGTGTTGGAGTTAGACTGCGTGGGAAAGAGCATTTAATGTGCAAAGAAGGACCGTGCCTTGGCTGTGACATACTGGTACCTGTGAAAGGTTCATTGGTGCAGAAGAGTTGCAGGCTAAGGTATTCGTGCATTCTACATGTGAGGTTCTTGGTGGTTTTCAGTGCCTGAGCAAGTTGGGGTACCCTTTTGGGAAAGCTTCATTGATTTTGTCTTTTAATTAACAAGTGACTCCAGATTTCCTGCTCTTCTAGTGGAGTTAGTTTGTGAGGACAACATCCATTCCCCATCTGCTGTTTTAAACACTGTTCTTCAAGTGCAGTGCTGAACACTGCAGGGGACGTGGAACGGAGCCTGTGGTGGACGCTTGTTTTGAGCTCCCAGTTTGGGGGTTGCATTACAGCTAGACGAAGTCAAAGAAGACATTCCCATGACTTTAGTGCAAGTTCAGTGCGAGGTCAGGGGGAGGGCTATTGGTTTTGATAGTGGGAGAAATTAAGAAAGGGGGGGAGCTGATTACAATGATGTGTACAAATGCACGGATGTGTAAATAAAGACATATGTAAATGTATACAAAATAGAGGGTGTTCTGATGCTAAAAGAGGTTGAGGAGGAGTGGCTACAGAAACTGTAATTGGATAGTAGACAAGAAGTGAACTGAAGTGGGAGGAAGCACGTGAAACCTGCTGCTCAGAGAATACTGCATTAAAGCACAGCTGACCATAAATAAGCTGAGAACATATCCTATTTGCAGTAAGTCACATAGAAGCATATGACATTCAGATGTCAAACTACCTCTTTGTAGTCTCAAACTGAACATCACGCTGCATGCAGGTGTTCAGTATGTGAGGTCCCTTTGCCCATGGCCTTGCTGGTCCTCAGGACGCATACAACACTGGATTTTCTGCTGCTGATCATACACAAAACTTCCCAAATCCTTACCTGGGTTGAGCTTGGTGGTCCCCTGCATGTGCCACCCCTGGGCAGAGCAGAGACATATGCTGGTGACTGGTGGAGGAGAGGTGAGGAATGGCTGCTGCTTCATCGATGAATCCAGCAGTAGAGTTCATGGGTTCAAAATACACCCCTCTAGAGCAGAGGGGTTTAGAATCGCGGAAGCCCGAGGTAATCAGGGGACCTGTCGCTCAAGGCACACAAGCCTGGTTTCCAAGCAGGCCTGTAACCTGTTGGACATGGTCGTTGTTCGCAGCTGCCACAAGGTGGCTGCAATGGCAACACTTGCATATTGATTTAGTAATAGAAATAGATGCCCAGGTCAGTGTTAAACTAAAACATACGCCACTACTGGGAAGAGGGGTGGCAGGAAGAAGATGCTTTGCCTGCAGTGTTGCTGGGAAGCTGCAAAAAATAAGCATGTGTAAGCTTCATGGTCTGTATGCCTTATACTCACAAAACTTTACAGGTATAATGATCAAAAGCGCTTACATGTATTCTCTGAATAGCATAAATCTTAACTGGGTCCTTATGTCTTTACTACAGGTTTCTGTCCTGTGAGGAGGTGGTAGCAGAAACTTTGTAAGAGTACAGCAGCAAGAGTATAACTTCACTGGTGTACCTCATTTCATAGAGGAGAGGGAAGGATGCCGTATCAATGCCTAGCAAAGCTCCAATGCTGCAGCTGTGTCTCTAGTGGGTCAAATCTCGTGGCAAAATACTTTTGGCATTGATTAAGCCTGAGCCTCTGTTTAGATGCAGAAATTTTGCTGGAGGTATTCCATAGGACAGGTATCTGAGGGTGACTATAGACCTAGGAAGTGTAATCTAGCTGCAATATTTGAGTTGGTCTCATTTCTGAAGTACTCTGAGATTGCCTTCTGTTTTTACAGGTCAGCGCTGTCAGGTTGATAGCAGTGTAGTTGCAAAAGTGCAGTGTGTATCTATTTCCCCTCTGTTGCTGGATTTATAGGACAAGACATGTTCCAAGTATACTGCCAGCCCTGCAGGACAAAGACAGTGTCTCAGTGCATAGTATTTAGCATGGTGAGGATTCGGTCTTGACTGTTGGTATTGCAGGTGACTCAAATAGCTCTTCCCACTGTTAGTTGGTTCTCTGCATCTCTCTTTTTCTGTATGTCACTTTGTACATGTTTCAGGCTTGACTCTGAGTACAGTATGGTGGATGGATCTTATGGGTGGTTTTGGAATGATACACTTCTCTCTCGCATCTCTATGCTTCCCCAGGAAGATGTTTTCTCCTGGAAAGGCATGTTTAAGGGATAGGGAAGAAGAGGTTCAGGATGGACAGTGTGGGTACCACTGAGAAGGCTGGAATACAGTACACAGCCTTGTCAAGACTCTACACTCTTGACAAACACTGAGGTGCAGAGAGAGGATGCTGTGGGGAGACAGGAAAAGTGGGAGTATCTCTATAGCAAATTATGGGTTATGGTGTGTTTCCATAAATGCACAATTGATTCAAAGAGGTGGGTTCACCCCTCATGTTGCCCAATAGCTTCTTAACACCATCTGGTGCTGTGTGGAAGGATGGGAGATACATTACTGCACTGTCACTCCCTTCCTCTTCCCTGGGCACCACTGGGAAGAGGAAATGTACTCTTAGTGTACATGAGAAGGACTGGAAGGGAAGCTATAAGCTGTTCCTGTAGGTACTGGGTCAACACTGCCAGTTATGTCACTGGAGTGTGTGCTCTGACCGGTCACAAGGGAGGGTCAGAGCCATAAAAAGCAGCCTAAAATTGTGGCTGCATGTATAGAAAAATCATGACAGCTGAGTTGCCCGGTGGGTGTTACCAGGCATACCAGAGCCATTTTTCCTTTGTTCTGTATGCAGCATCGTTTTCACCTCTTCAGCTGCTGAGTGTGTAATAATAGTGATACCAAAGGTCTGAAGTTAGGTATCTGAGTGTAAAAGGGGAAAAATGGATTGATTCTGATATTCGCAGCAAAATTACTTTAAAGAAAAAGAGAACAAGAAAGGATGGGATGTGCTGCATTGCATGTGCAATGAGAACTGGCATGATCAGAAATCCCAAGTTCAGCAAGACAATATGGAAGACAATCTGCTCTGAAATGTATAATGTTTTACTAGAACATTGCCTTCAGAAAGTTAATTTAAAAGATGGCATTGTACTAAGTTTGGTTGTGACAATTTAAAAGTATGAACAAAGTGCATTTAAATGAGATTTTTAAAAAAAAGTACTAACAGATGCAGGAGCCAAATATGGAAATGTTGAGGTAAGCACGTGCAAAACCAGCAACTTTGGTAAAGAGGTACAGTTTTGTGCTTAGAGGCAGCAAGAAATACATGATGCTGCACGTCCTAAGCTCATAAAATTGATAGAATTGAAGAAAGGGTCTCACCTGTATGTGGACACAATGAGAAATAGAAAGCTGTGAATATCTGACATATGTGAGGTTATGGGGCAGGGCCTTTCATTGACTGGGCAGTGAGATCCCTACAAGTAGGATAACAGTAACATTGGTCCAGAATGAGCTGAACCAACTGATTATGGATTCTGTGTGAAAAATGTGTCTATTTTTTGTGCTACACAACTCTGCAGCACAAAGAGAAAATAACTTGCTAATGTTATTTTAGCACAAAGAGCTTGGAGGCAAAATACAGAGGAGGAAAGAACGGACTGGGCAGTCAATATATTTTTGTTGGTGAAGGAATTGCTTAAATAAGACTTTGTATCCGATTGCAACTGTAAGCAGAGTTTATAACAGGGCTCTGCATATTCATCTCACTGAGCAGCCGCTCCTTGACTAATCCTCAGAGTATGTCTGTGAGGTAGGAGGGGTTAGTACTACCTCAGTTGCACAGATTACCCTCAGATGGGCAGAAACCACCAGAATAAAGAACAGGTGATTCTGCTGGATGAGGTCTGGGGATGAAGGCACTGTTCTTGGTTGCCTTGAGAAAAACTAGTTATAATCTAAGCCTTCTGTAGATCCTTCTTGTACTGAATGAATGTGGTGGGGAATTGAAGGAAGGAATGCTCCTAGTATCCTACCATGCATGTTCCCATTTCAGCCTGTATTACATTACTGATGATCATAGTTGTCCTTTGTTGAACCCACTAGCTTGACATTTCTAGGTGACCGCAGCTGTGTTTAGCTGTAGCTGTTAGTAGAGGCAAGTCCTGAAACAGCAGTCATATGGGGGCATCTTTATCACCTTCTGTTAGGGTAAATGTTAGTAGAGTAGGAATAGCCAAAAGTTCAGAGTGCAGGATGTTTCCCATGTAGGTGACAAAAGCAGTCATGTTGGTATCTCTTCCTGTGGCTATAGCTGTAGTTGCACCTTCTTTAATGCAATTCCTTCCTGGGAGCTGATCTACTGTGATCGGTGTCATAGATCCTGTGTAAAGCATTGCCAAGGGTGACAGAGTAGCGTTGTCACATGAAGACATGTGTCACTGTTCTTCACTTCAGCAGCCTCACGGCAGCGAGTCGTAACCAGATGGAACTGCCAGAGATGCAGGATCTGTCACCGAGGAAAGGCAGAGCTGTTGCTCGCTTAACTGTAGTGGGACTCGGGTTATCCAACACTCCTGCTTTGCTGCCCCTCCTAGGCAAGGACCAGTGCCTCAGCCTCTCGCTCAGCCTGCTGTGAGGTGGGACCTTGCTTGCCTTGTCCTCAGCTCTCTGCCTTGCTTGCCTCTTCTGTCCTGTTGAGCTGGCGACGGGAAAATTGCTCACTTTGTGCCCCTGCCTGTCTGCTCGTATGATGACCAGCTGGCTGTCATGCATGGAAGAAGAGAGGTGCTGGGTTCAGTAAAAGTCAGCAAATATTTGTGCTGAAAGCTGGGTTCAAGTGCATCGGTCTGGCAGAGGTTAGGCTGAAGATGCATTTTCCATACAGAAGGGTGTCTGGGAAGAAGACTAAGCAGGAGAGCTCTGACGCTTCCCTGCCTCTTGTGTGTGGTCCACTGACACCCCTTTCCTGATACCTGCCAGTCCTTCCCCCTTCAGGTACCTCTGTTGCTCTTAGCTTTCCCAAGCTACAGCAATCGTACCAGGTTGTACTTTTTGCTCTTGCCTGTAGTGACTTTATTTTTCTTTTTTCTTTTTTTTTTCTTTTTTTTTTTTCTCTTTAAGCACAGTGAAGCATTTTGCCATGTGCCAAGTCAGATCAACTTGTTTAGGTGAGTTTGATGGGCAATGTCAGAAGTTAACGACTGAGAGCTGCCTGTGGGGCTGAACTGGGGGAACTGTGTTGTATCTCACTGAACTTGTGAGAGATGGGATGTTTATGTGTTTATTTATGCCCAGCTCATCAATGCATGTTGCAGGTGATGGGAAAGCTGAGTGTTGCATGTCATTTAACTGGTGCCTATTGTTTCCCAGGGAAAGGTTCTCATTCATAGTAAAGTATGCACAACTTCAATTAGAATTTAGCGTGTGGTTGGTGGATGCAAGCATGCAGAGGGCTTTACGTTCCTCAGACGGAGCTGGTGTTATTTTGTAATTGTGTCATAAGAGGTAAAGGAAATTGTATTGAGTCCGTATTAAACTATTAATCGCGGTGACTGTTAGTAGTTTAATTGCCTTGTGTTCTGATTTCTCACTAGCACACTGAAGTCATGAGCTTGGGGTGAGTTTAAGGCACACAGACCTTACTCCTCTGCGTTGCTGTCTGATAAGGTGGGACCTGGGAGGGGAAAGAAGGAGGTGGTTTTATGTACCACAGGGTTAAGGAAGAGGAAGCTGTAGGCCAGTCAAGAGCCAGAGTTGATGCCTTCAACAATTGCCAAAGGGCAATCTCAGGACTTTAATTGCTTAGCTAATATCTGAAGAGCCATGGGGCCAACAGGGAGTACTATTTTAGGAAATCTTGAAGGGTGATTGAGGGAAGCAGACTTTGCCCCTTCATTCATATACAGAAAAATGAAAGTGGAGGGAGGAAGGATTAAAATATCTGTAATTGTTCCTTATTCATTGAAACTCATTTAATTATTAAAATGGAAAAAAATATTGTAATTAGTACATCATAGAAATGCTAGTGATATTTCTAAGCTGGTGTAAATCTGTGCTTTAAATTAATACAGACTTGGAGCTGCATGTGAAAGTATGTGGGTGTAATTTTTGCCCATTGACAAATAAGAGGAGATATTGCTGAAACAGAAAATACCAGTATTGTTGATCTGGATGTGCTATTTTTCTTTTTGTTTATTTTTTTTTAATGTTGTACCTGTAGGGTTATACTTTTTTTTTTTTTTTCTTCCCCTAATAATATGCTGTGTTAATTACAGTATTAGGAACGAATGCTAAATCTTAACTACAACATCTGTGAGCTGTAATTACTACTATAAGCTTTGAAATAAAGTAGTGGTAATTGGTGAAGCTAGTTATATAAAGCACTTCATAAGATTGCTGTGTATCAGTTAAACCATTGAAACCCCTGATTTATATGACTTTTCACTGCTCATTCAGAAAGACAAGGTCACAAAAATGCCTTCCACCCTCCCCAGTTTGGAGTATTTCCATGCTAGACTTCTTGGAGTGTTTGAGGATGTTTCCAGGGCTTTCCATAGTATCTCCTTCTTGTTCTTACTTGTTTTCAGAGCTGCTTACAGAGGGATGGCTCCATGGAGTTCATCTGGCTGCCAGGCAACGTCCTCTTAGACCCGGTTCTTTGCTGTGTATGGGTTCATAGGAACAGTGGAGCTGGTGGCAATAATAAGACAAGGAAACGTGATACTGTAAAATAATGTCTCCTTTGGAAATGGTTGTAAATCCAATTAGAATATCCTGCTTCTCGTAGTGCCTGCTTCTAATCTGGAAGGGTAGCAAACATGATACAAACAGAGGACCGGTACTGAAAATGTGCACTTTCCCTGCTCTGCTGCTGCTGTTTTGCATGGGCTGGTGAGGGTGCACCTGTTTCTGCGTTTGAAGCCTTGGCAGTTGCACACGATAAGACACCTACGCTGGAGCATCAAGGACTTGCTTGTAGATCCTGGGTGTGGTTTCTAACCTAAGTTAGGTCTAAAGCCATGTTTCTGCTTTCCCATTTGCTGGCCCGTTGTTCCTGTCCATTCCTTGCAGTTGCTGTGATGGCTTGTACATCTCTGCGTACAGCTACTGCAGGGACCTGTCATTCTTACCTTAGTCTATTGTTTGCTTTTTTGAGTGTTTTTTTGTTGTTGTTGTTGTTTTTGTGGGGTTTTGGTTTGGGTTTTTTTTTTTTTTTTTGGTTGGTTGGTTGGTTTTTCTCCTCCTTGTCACACCTTTATGGCTGCTAACATCACTCTACTTCTGCATTGTTTTTCTGGCTAGATAACTTCCTGAGCTGACTCATGTGTGATCACATGCACAGGAGAGAAGGTGGCAGCAGCTTGGATGCGTATTGCCTTAATCTGTCCTGCATTTCAGGGCGACGCGTCAAGTCTTAATTGGAATTCATTAGGACCTCATGCCAGGTGGTGTTGGATGGTTTGTGCAGTCAGCAGTGGCAGAAAGGGCTCTACCTCTTTTTCGGACTGAACCATAAACAGATGAACTTTGCAGAATTATCTGCAACTACATAAATTGGGCCTGACATATTTGATTAGTCATCTTGTTATATCACAGCATCTTTCTATTCCAGTCTTTTAGTTTGTGGTAGCTCATGTAGCTTACTGGATCAAGTCTAAATACTCTGCAAGCAAGTTCAGTGTCACCAGTCCCAACTCCTGAAAACCAGTAATCAGGTAGAGGGGGAAGGGTTCTCATTAGGGGTTCTCATATTTGAGACATACTTTGTTTTTCAGGCCTTTTTCACACCTGTGACAGGCCAGACATGCATTTTGTTAATTGTAGCAAAAATTCTTATATAACCACGTGATTCTAGGAAGTGGGACTATATGAAAACCAGAAAATATTGTGAATGTGCACAATAAACCCATGACAGTTGGCCATGCAGGCATTACACCGTGAGTAATAACAAGTTTTCCATGTGTTTGCATTAGTACCTTCCTATTCAGCACCCACACAATTCCTGTGGCTTTGGGTGTGTGAAGCTATTTTTCCATGGGGAGAGGGAAGGGGTCCTTGCTGGTGCTTTCCCACATTTACATTTCTTATAACTTTTTATTTATATCTAATACTTTTTGCTCCCAATAGCAAACACGTCTCATTGTGCTTGTTAGCGTCTTCAATGTAACCACACCAATTAAATTTCCAAGAAAGAATGGTTTGTTCCCTGAAAAGCTGGTTTAGGGGAGGGTTGTACCGAAATCCGTTTTCCCCACATCCCTACATACCTTTTGGACTCCTGCCCCCCCCCGCCTTTAGCTGCAGTTTTCAGTACAAAGCTGCATCAGTGTTACAGTATTGCCATGGATTTTTCGTTATGACAAGTTTCGTAACATTTTTTTTCACATTTTTTTTATAAATCTCTTTACTGGAGTCCTAAAGCAGTGAAAAGTACTATGGGGAACTAAGGCTGAAAACGAGCATTCTAAAAGCACAAAATGAGGACATAGGTGTTCAAGATTTATTTTTTTTTTGTACTTGTTGCCTTCTCATGGTATGCTGATAGCAGCAATTTCTTTGCTGTCATCTCCAGTTGATGGTACTAATAATATTGAAGCCAGATACACGGTGCAGGTTTCTGCCACAGGTTTAGCTGGTACGGCTGGTGAAGCTGTGCAGGTAGAAGTTGTTAGTGTGGTATGATGGGGCAGTTTTGCTAGTATTTTAGAAATTGCTTTGGTTGCATAAGATATGCTTCCCCTATTGATACAAAAGCAGCATTTTGCCAGTGTATTTATGGCTGGGTATGTTTTGCTGTGCAGCTTGTCGGTCATCTCATACTGCTAAAATGTTCCAAGTTTCTATCTTCTGTCCTGCAGGGCTCTGACAGCTGTCAGTGATGGCAGCAAGAAAGCTTACAGTTTTCAGGGTGGAACTCAATCTGGCTATGAAAGAGGTTATATTATGTGTTTGCCAAGAACATCAGATGGGATAACTGTGGAGGCCCTTTCTGCAGGGGAGGACAGTTTGTCCCGGTTCAATTTGCTGAATATTGTTCATCCTTATCTGTCTGTAGCGTAGCTGTGCTCAGGACTGGTATAGGTAACGTGACAACAACTGTGCTCAGCAATGGTTCCGCTGTGCATTCTGGGCAAGGCCAAGCTTTCAAGTGTGTTTCCAAACCCTTTGATGTTTTAATGTCATTTGCATCTGTCAAAATGGTTTGGTGCAAATATTAGCATTCTTTAATCTGAGACTCAAAAACAGCAGCGTGGGATTCTGGCTCGCGCTTCTGTAGCCTAGTACGAGACTATGACATTGCTGCTGCTAACTGGAGAATCTCTCCCACTGAGGTCCTGAATGGCTCTGTTCAAAGAGAAACTGGGAACTCCTTTAGTTCCTGCAAACCTGCCATCTAGGAATGTGTCTAGTGTGCTGCTAGCAGCCAACACCACATTAAAAAAATCATAGTGTGCATCTTGGAAGTCCGTGTCTTCTTTTGTGCCCCAGATGTTCCTGTTGGTCATCTCTCCATCCCCAGAGTTTGTAGACACCTATGCAGAGTACCTTGCACAGACTGTGTCTATTGCTTTCACTGCACAAATTCTTCCTCTCTCCACCCAGTAGCATCAGTAGTCTTTCAAAGCTACAGCAGTGAGAACCATACACCATTATTGTTTGTTCCTGTACTAGAAGTCTGTAGAATTTCAAGGCTTATCCATTGCTTTTATGAATATAAACATTAACCTCTGCTCCAAGTGACCCCATTTTATCTGAAGACTGAATCATTTATATTGTGCCTCTGGGAAGTGCAATGTGCAGTCCAAGCCACGCTGTTTGGCAAACATTCCGTAGCAATTTCCAAAATGAAATTTTGTTCTACACAAAATTATGGCTTTTTGGCGTTTGCTTTTTTGTTTTGCTAGCACTAAGTATTGCAATCTACTTCAATGGAAACAAATGTAGGAAAGGTAGCTTTTTTTTTTTTTTTTTTTTTTTCTTAGTGAATCATTAGATAATAATAGGCTCAGTATACCTTGAGCGTGCCTACCATGAGTGAAAGTTAGTACCATGCTACTGGAGTGTTAAAACTTCGGCAGATTGCCTGTTCTGGTGTGACTGAGAGGTCTCATTCACTTTTCTCAAGCTTCACTAGGAGCTCAGATGCATTTTCCAGGAGATCAGGTACTACTGACAGGTTTGATTTTATTTTTTATTTTTATTTTTTTCCCCTCCCCTACCTAAAATACTTGGGGTGGCTCCTAGTTCCCACAATGCTAACAGCACGTAGACTGTTTAGCACAGCAGTAGACTCTCTGTTGTTTTGACACATACCTTTCAAAATTGCTTTTCTTATTCTCGATGTTCTTCCCTTCAGCAAACTCCATCTGCTTTCCATACCCTCAAAGCTGTCTCCATGCAATGTTATTTCCCTCCTTTGTTCTTATCTCTAGTGCCCTGTGTAATCTCTTCCTGAGCTCAAGAGTTTTGACCCCGCTTCTTCACCTCTCTCGATGGGCTGTACTGTAATAGAGCAGCCCAGGGCTTGTGCATGAAGGTCGGTAGCTGTTTCTTTGCAGAGGAATACATGTGGTAGCATCTTTCACGAGGAGCAGGCATCCAGGTGAGAAAGCAGACCTGAGCGTGGCATGAGTAGCTGCATCAAAATAAAGGTTGAGACTTGCGGTGGGGCAGGCTTTGAGTTGGAGCAGTTGCACCGACCACTTTCCTGAGTGTCTCAGAAGTGAAAGAAAGCTTGGCCTCCTGGGAGGGACGGTTAACTCAGGTGGCAGTTCTTCTGCATGGTGAGCTCTGGGTTTTGCATGGAGAAAGGCAGGCTCTGAGCTAGCCCCCACTGACCCAGCTCCTTGTACAGCTGATCTGAACTGTGTGATGGAGATGATGGAGCTGAGCTGAAATAGCAGGATGGGCCTTGGGGCAGCCTTGTTGCCTTTCAGGTGGTTGTTGCAGCCTGAATGAAGCTCTTTCCTGCCTGAGCTGCAGTACTTAAAGCTGGCTTTTGCATTTCTACACCAAGCTATGGCCATGGCAGCAAAGATGTGCCCAAGCAGTGCGTTGCTTGGGAAAGCCTGTATTTCGGTAAGATGATCAGTGTCCTTGTCCGCGCCGCTCAAAGGTTCTTGTGAATGGCTTTCTCCTGTGATGGCCAGAAACTCTTGCTGCTGTGTTGGTGAAAAGGAGGAGAGCCAGGGAGAGAAGCCCCTGGTGCACCGACTGGCAGCCCGGTGGGCTGTGGAGCATCTCTGGCTGCTGTTGCAGCTCCAGTGGGGCAGCCGAGCCCAGCGCATCATTGCAGGGCAGGGCTTTTTCTGCTGGGAACGTGTTTGCAGGAGCCTGGGTGTGTGGGCTGCCCCGGCGCCTGCAGCAGAGGGATCGGGATGGGGAGCGAGGCCGCCCTGCCAGGGGGGCCAAGGCTGGCCAGGGGTACCCAGCACCATGCAGGGAGGGTAAAGGTGGCACACTGAAAACTAGGTCTCTTCCCTGTTTTGAAGGAGGAGAATCTCGGGGCTCCACTTAATTCTATGTTGCTTTGTTTCCTGGTTAGCTGAAGGGCTTGTCTGTGCTTGATAGCACTTGTTATTTCTTCTTTCTTGTTTGTTGGAGGATAGGGGGAGGAAAGGTGAGGTACTTTCTATTTAAAACCAGAAGTGTTTGTCATCTTCATCCAGGTGAATTAACCCACACTGGAAAGAAGTATGACATTCGCATTGCCTTTTGTAATCTGGGAAAGCTGTGGATGAATGCGTGCATCATTGCAGGAATTGCTTTATCCACCAGTGCTTTCACTGCTGTCCTATTTTGCTTACCTGGCGACCAACCACGCCATTCCTCTCTCAAATTTTGTGCTTCCTGCTGCAATATGACCAAGCCTTGCCCCTTTGTTTTCATGCTGGCATGCAGCCAGCTATACCCTCTCAGAGTTCCAGCTTGCACTGCATTTGTGCGTCCTGGGTCATCTACGCGTCAGGTGCACGTGAGCTGAAGTCCTGGATTTCCAGGCCCTCTGGGGTTAAGCACGTAGATAGCTTTATCTCAACAGGGGACATCAGATCACCTCATTTGACAGAGTCAGAGCACACGAGGGAGCAATGGCAAACTCGACATCTGATCCAGAGGAATGTGAAAGATCAGTAAGCCCCAACAGTGACAATAGTCAAGTTTCTGAGAGAATTCGTGTAGCCTGCTAGAAGCTGGTGGTTGCCAGGTAGGCTGCTGTATGCTTGTCTGTCACGTTACTGGCCCTACTAGAAATGCTATTTGAAAGTTTGCTTTGGCTAGCCCAGCTCCTGGGGGTCTCCTGGACTCTCCTTTGGTGGAGGATCGTGCTGACCTGCAGTGGGAGCATAACATGGCAGTGCCCCACAGGCAGTCTCTTCTGGTAACTACTGGGCTCTTGTACATAGCTCCACTGTGTGTGAAGAGACAGGTGTAGTCAGTCTTGTTTTATTATTTCCTCTCCCATCTCCATGAAATCTTTATTGCAGAGACATCTGTGTCTTTCATTGCAGCACACCAGCCTTCAAGCAGGAGCTTAACTCTTTCCCTGACTAGATGCGTAAGTCCTCCCCCACAGTCTCTGCAGGTTTCCCTGTCCCTTCTCCTGCTTCCATTCCCAAAGTTGCTCTCTCACTATCCCTGAGGTGTGCAAAACACCTGGCAGTAATATGATGAGACAGATCTCACTTGGCAGCTTCCAGTGTTCATCTGCTAAGCACCTCCCTCTGTGCTGTCTCTCAATATCATCATGGAGCTGCTCCAGATGCAGCTTTAAACTTGTCCTTTCACCTGCCCAAATCTCTTGCAACAAAGCCAGGGAAGTGGAAACTGGGTCTCTGAGCTTAATAAGAGGAAATTCAGTGTTGTGTACCTCTGTAACAGCACAGTGAGCACAGTTCTTCCTGTCACCCAGTGTGGGCTTGAGTTTGAGGATCTTGCCATTCCGACATTTATAGGCCATCCTGTCTTTAGTAGGAGTAAACCTTGCTTAGCCATCAGCTTGTGTCCAAAACCACCCGTCTGTCCAAACAGTCTCTCTGCTCCTGGGGAGCCTGGTTTTGAAAACTGTCTGTAGTAGGTGTGGGAAGCAGTTCCTTTATAGCTGTGTAGCAGGGGAGACTCGGGCTAGGTAGCCAGAGCAAGAGCTAAGAGGAGTGTAGCACAAGCAGATCTGATATGATTGTGGAACCTGTGTTAAAGGAGGGGTAGACTTACCTATCGGGGGGCAACATAACTAAAGCTGTTCCTGCCTTGGACAAGGTGGCTGCTTCCAAGTTTATGACCCTGCTGCTTTCTGTGCTCTGCCAAGCTCTCTACTTTCTTTGCTGGAGCTTCTTCCTGACAGTCCTGTACCTTCCCATCTACAACAGTTTCAAAAGATTGCTTAGCAGCACCAAAGTAGTTTACTGTTAGCTGACAGCAGTAAGATGTAGCAGAAGCCCCATGGGAATTTCCTGAATGGACATACCTCCTTGAACATGCTGTCTGTTGAAATTACAACTATTTACAGCTACTTGTTACTTGGTGGGGGAGAGGGAGGCAGAAGGGGGAATCCAAATTGCTCAATAATGGTTTTAACTTGGCTTTAAGAAAGGAAACAAGAATTAAAGATTACATGAGGAAAAAATACATTTATTAATTAAATTATTAATTAAAAAATACATCAATTCATTGTTTTTTCCTCATTTTATTTTAAAAAAGCGATGAGGTGCTGACAGTCCCCATGGTTAAGGTGTATATAACACCCCAGTTCTAACACCAGAGCAGGGGCTCCTTGCTTTCAGGGCAGGTGTTCTGTTTCACCTGATGTAAGGGAAAATGTAAGCTAAACTAGTTTTCAGGTCAGGCATGTACTGACCATGGAATAAACTGGGATGATTAGTGCAGATGTAATCATGCCCTTGGTGCTTTTACTTTCTGTGTGAGATCAGAAAATGTTATCTGTGACTATAAAGCCATCCCAGCACAAGGAAATCACCACTGATCTCAAAGATTTCTCTTTCCATGCATCCTTTCTCTGTGAACCTCTCAAGTTAAAATTGTCACACATACCCCCAACAGCCATTGAAACTCTGTGAAAAATGCTGTTCTTAAAATTGTAGGGAATTAAGAATGCCCAAGAAAGCAGCAGCTTAAAGATTTGGTTGTCTGTTTTGAGCAAGAAAAGCAAGTTGGGTTTTTTTGTTTGTTTGTTTGTGGGGTGGTTTTTGGTTTTTTTTTTTTTTGTTGTTTGGTTTTTTTTGGTTTTTTTTTTTGTTGTTTTTTTTGGTTTTTTGTTTTTTTTTTTTTGCAAACAGTCTAGAGCCAGGCCTTGGGGCAACTTTTTGCCACTTAAACAGCTATGGGGCCTTTACCTGAAGAAAAGAGGAATGATTTCTCTGGCCAAAAGATGCAAGACTGCACCTTTGTGCCTGGAAACTTCAGCACCGGTAAGACAGCGTGAAGGAGGAGTATGCTGAAGCTTTATTCAGGGGGAAATCTGACTGTGGCCGCGCATTGCAGCAGATCCTTCAGGGCTAAATTACAAGCTCTGGTATGATTGCAAGGATACCCAGTGTATGTGAAGAAGCCCGAAGCAGCAATTTATAAGCCATTTCTGATAAGCAAGGGATGAGTTATAGGAAAGACAGGCTGGAACATTAGAGGAAGAGTCCCAAAGGCAGACGAAAGGGGAGAGGAGCCACTAAGGTTGGTCTCTTTCTCATGTCTTTTAAGGTAGGGTTTGTGGGTCATGGCATAGGTAGAAGCCAGAAATATTAAAGCAGTGAATCAGATTCTGCCATCCTTTTCACAGACATTTCCCAAATGTACATTCCCTAGTGCTTGGTCATGTCTGAATTTCAAATGCAATAATGGATGGGAAATTCCACTATATCCTCTGGGAAACTGTCCAACAATCCTGAGATGACGTTATTCCCACTTACCCCCCCCGCCAAGAATGGACTAAATGGTGATATAGTTTCTCTTTGTAGTTTGTAGATATGTGCACACACACCAGAGGTACTCCTCTTGACCCATATGATTTACTGCTTTCAAACATCTCCTGTCATGTGTCATGTCTTAGTTATCTGTTAATCTCTTTTTTTACATTCCTGTGTCTTGTGAATCGGGTCCTGTCATCAGTTGCACTAAGGCCCTGTGTGGCACACACATGCACAGAGATCTGTAAAGAGCTCCAAAGTACAGGCCTTTCCCCGTTGACATTGAAAAGATCTTTAAGGCTCGGCTAGCTGCTAGAAGAGGTCATGTGTATTTGTCCACCACAAAATTTAATGCAGATTTTTATGATTTTCTTCTTCTGAGTGCCTTTTGGTATCCCCCTTTGGGTTTGAGATAAACAGCCATTACCAACACTTTTCATAAGTTGTGGTGCAGTAGTTGTGGAGAGATCAGCACCTCTGCTCTGACCACAGTCACTTTCTGGATTTGCCTGTAGAACTAAAAAGATACTAGTAGTTTTATTTTGATGTTACTCATACTGTAAGCCTACATCGGGTGTTTGCCTACTCTTGGTCTCGGTATTTGTTTCCCAACTCTTATCACCTACTCATTGTTTATTTTTGTGGGTTTTCTTAGCTGCATTGGAACCTGCTTTTAGAAGTCTCTTAAGCCAATTAGACCCATCATATCATTCTGTAATAGTAACAGAAAAATGCATTTTTCTTCAGCAGGATGTATCACTGATGGAGTCTGAAGAAACCAGGGAGGGAGGTACCACTCCCCCAGAAGCCAGCAGCACCACGGGGGAAGCTTGGGATTCTACAGCAGGCGAGAGCGAGCATCATGCCCCTCTCACATCGGCCAAAATGAGCACCAGCCCGTCTGACTCTGCAAAGGGAGCGGAGCTCAGCACTCCTGAGGACTGCCTTTCTGCTCCAGGGAAAGCTGCAGAGATGCTGGGCAGACCCTCTAACCCTGCACAAAATCTGCCAGCAGGACTGGAACAAGAACAAAGTGATGGAGAGCCTCAAAAGGAACTCCCAAAATTGGAAGGAGAAATACTTTTAGAGGAGGGTAGACTGTATCATTCTCCGAAACTTAAGCAAGTAGAGCTGGTTGACCTGGAAAGTAACTGGGACTCTTCCTCTTTCAGCACAGCCCGGGATGGGCCAGCCCCTAGCAATGTCATCCTGCCGGCTGTGGACCTCAGCACTGAGTTTTCTCAGTGCCAAGCAGAACTTGCTTTTCATGGCTCAGACTCTCAGGCCCAGCATCCAAAATCTCCTTTGGCTGATGATATTTCCTCTCAGAGAGAGACACCTAAGTGCTTCTTGGTCTGTAAAACTGTTTCAGAGGGACATTATAAGGCTGAACCATTTCTGCATAAGAACTCCACAGATTCTTTGCTGGAGGTTGGTGCTGGTGCAAAGCAGAAGCAAAGCAGCAAAAAAGCAGCACCAGCAACTGATGAGGAGCCTACCTCAGAGGCAGCAGAAGACATGGCTAAACCTTACACTTCTGAAGATGCTAAGGAAAGCATATGCACACTCCAGGGTTTAGAAGACAATATAGAGTCTTCCTCTTCCCATCAGTTGTCTTCCACATTAACTGATGACAACCAGATAAGTTCCCTACAAGCAGAAGGAAACATCTCAGATGGTGAAACAAGGAATAGCAGCATGGTCAAAGACCAGGGAACAGTAGTAGTTCCTACAAAAAACTCATCCACTTCCAAATGCCTTCGTCTTGAAGATGATCACAGAAGAGCAAAGGGCAGACCTGCCTCTCCAGCAGAGAGTGCCTTCCAGCAGAAGGATAATGTTAAACAAATTGAGGAAGTGAATACTTCACAGCATAAGGAACCAACACAGGAGGAGGCAGTGTCTGAACTTCATCAGGAAGAGCAGACGGAGTGCAAAGAGCAAAATATGCCAGAAGGAGAAAAATGTTTTGAGCCTAAAGATGAGAAAAGCAAGGAACAAAATGAGCAGGAACAACAACAGCAGAGGGACGAGCTTAAACTGAAGGCTTTATCTTCAGCTTTCAGGTCAGAGATATCTTCTGTTTCCAGGCATAATGTGGACCTGTGCATTTCAGAGAGTGTTTTTTTGGCTGAGCAAACAGGACCAGCGTTTCCTCGTGGGGACCCTGTCTCTGTGGATCATCGTCCTGGTGAGGATGTACTGCTGGAATCTCATGCCATAGAAGCAGGTTCTGGATGCCAGTCACCCGCTGTCAGCCCTCTGTCCTCAAATATTCTGAGTCCATTGGGTGAAACTCCAATGGTGCCTCCAGAGACGTGCCATATATCTGACCAGGCAGAAGACCTAGAAGACTCTGGCCGCTTTTCTGTTGGTGGTCAGGAGATTGGAGAGGCTGAATGGGATGACAGGACAAGACTGGGCAAGGAGGATCACCACAGTGATAGGCACGGAAAGGCTGTCCAGAGCTTTGATAAAGGAGAAGCACCGCTCCATGGAGGAGTGGCAGCACCTTCTAGCACAGAGAACAGAGAGGTTTCTGTTTCAGCACACCCTTCCTCTGGTACCAAGAACTTGGAGCCACCTGATCCCATTGATCTGTGTCCCATTACAGAAAATATGGGAAAAGCTGAGCTTCGGGACTCCATTCCAGCTTTACCGTCAGAGCTCACCTCTGTGACTTCAATGTCTGGCCCACAGCAAGTGCATACTACTGGAACAGCCTCTGTGGCCCCTGAGGACTGTCCTGGTGCCAGCCTTAACAAGCTGCTAGACCCTGTAAAGAAGCCAGCCAACCAAGCTGCTTCTGTACAAGTGCAGGACCCAACATCAGGGG
This sequence comes from Megaceryle maxima, assembly GCA_024605025.1. Classification (NCBI taxonomy): domain Eukaryota; kingdom Metazoa; phylum Chordata; class Aves; order Coraciiformes; family Cerylidae; genus Megaceryle; species Megaceryle maxima. The sequence continues at coordinate 14,417 of JANHGN010008058.1, read as the reverse complement.
AAACTGCTGTCCTAAGTTCTGATCCAGGGGAGGCCAGCACTTCCCATGAGCTCCTTCCTTCTGAGGAAGGATTTCATGAAGACCTTAGTGGCCTGGCTTCTTTCTCTGTAATACGCACGAGCTGCCTTCCTCTAGAGGGGAGCCTTCCTGAGGATAGGAAGGTTGTGGCTACTATTGCAGGGCCTCTGGAACCACCCCAAACACCAGGCAGGACTTCCACTCCCCTGAACCACCCAGAGACAATTCAGCAAAACCTGACAGAAAAAAACACCATTATCCAAGGAAAAGAAACGGGAGCAAATGTGCATCATGGAGCACAACAAATGCCTTTACGTGATCAGTCTGATTGCAGTTTAAATGAACTAGAACCTGGATCCACAATCTCCAGTGTCCTGAGCAGCCTAACATGGCCCTCTGAAGAAGATGTGGTCCTTACCATGAACCAGCAAGAACAACCTCTGTCCCCTGTGTCCCAGTCAAGCCTACCTCTGGTATCTGAGCCTGATGCCAAACAGCTTCCTTGTCCTCCTTGCCATGTCCAAAGCCCCAGTCAAGCTCAGGCCCCTGAACTTAATGCAAATCTCTTTGCTCAACCTCCAGTCCTTGAAAGTTACCAGCCACTGGCTCCTGTATGCTACTCCAGGCCACATCTCAACTGTGGTGTGAATGACAGTAAGTTACTAGCTATTCACCCTACTATAAGCCATCCTCTCCAGGCTGCCACCTCTGCATCTGATTCTAACACTGCGGCCTCTGCTTCTGATAGAGAAGATGTAGCAGAGAAAGATGACCTTGTTCCAGTAATGAGAGAGTGGGATCTTGGTGATTCAGGTACCCATGAGACAGAGACTTCTGATGACTCAGGGGTCAGTCTGTTGGCCAAAAGCTTTTCTGCTGTTGGAAATGAAGCGTTGGCTGGCTGCTCTGACACCAGCCCTGAAACAGCAGACCAGCACACGGATAGAGAGTGTGGAAAATCCTCACCTGACGACCTTTCTTGGCCCTCTCTGGAAGGCCTGCTAACATCCACAGACTCCAAGAGCAGGGACTCTGCACAGCCGCTTCCCATGCTAGCATTCACCAATCCAATCCACTTTCTGCGGCTCAGTCCTCCATCACCGCCAACCATCAGAGCAGCCTGCCGAGAGGAGGAGGCCTCAGAGGACCTGCGGTGGGAGAAACAGGCAGGCATCTTCGGTGTGGACACAAAGAACATCCAAGCTCCGTTGGCAATCACGGAGAAAACTGAAGGTGAGAGAAGGGTCAAGCAAAGGCTGGGAGGAGAAGGAGGAGAACGCCACTTGGTAGCTCAGCCAAAGGAAGAAATGCCCAGACATTCACCTTTGGAAAAATCATCAAGTTGGCCGGACAAAAAAATGATCAGGATAGTTGCACAGGAGCCAGCAGCTAATCAAGAAAGCCCAATTAAACGCCGAGTAAAAAGCAAGGACTGGCACCGTCAGGGCCTGAAGAGGTTGTCAGTACCACCAGACATCTTGCAGGGTGAGTCCTCTCCTCCATTTTCCTCAAATTGCTCTCGTGCCTTTCTGGTAATACTCCTCACTCCAGCCCTGTACCTCCCTTGCTGTCCTGCCCCAGGCTCCCCATTCCCAGCTCTCCCCTAGCTCCCCTATGCTGCCCAGTGATCAGTACATCCTGCTTGTTCTCTTGAGCAGGGCTGTACTTTGGGGTCCAGTCCCTTGTTTCACACTAACACCTGCAACAGAGAGCTTATCTCCCTTCATGCATCCCTCGCCTCTTGACTTGACATCCAGTTTCTCTTCTTGTCCCTTCTCCATGTTTAATGATCTGTCACCCTTACTCAGTAACACAGGCTATTTTGGCCTACCTGCAGGAATGAGCTTCTTGCGGAGGTGCAGTTCAGAGCTTCTGTTCATCATCTCTGCTGCCATCGCATGGCCTTTGCATTTTGCTGCGCTTGCAGCAGCCCTTTTCCAAGCAGTGAGGAAGACGCAGGCACACGACCTCAGTAGCCCATTTCTGTTACCACATGTTCTAGTTCATTGTTTATTTGCTACCTCCCTTTATTTTGCAACTGATGCCTTTTAGGTTCCAAGTTGACCTTCTGAAAGAGATTATCTTCCTGAGAAAGTAGGATTTGAGATTACAGATAAGAATGCAAATTGGTCAAACCCAAGGTCCCAACTTGCATGGAAGCCAAATCACTGATGTCACGAACTGAGAACATGCATCTTCTGCAATGCAGCTCATTTCCTACTTACTCTCAAGATGTGTGTCTGTTCTTTATTATATTGTGCATGATCTTTAAACGTACTTGGTTCTTCTCAGCTCTTATGTGGTTTTTTTCCAAGCCTTCACAACATGCTGGATTTTTGGCACAGAGGAAAAGGAGGTGAATGCAGAGGGATGTAAAAGGTTTGGCAGCACTTGTGTCAAGATTTTTTTCATGTGTTTGACCTGTAAATTCTTGGTTCCAAACGTCAAAACATTGAAGGCAACGGTGCTGTCTTTCCCCTGACCCATGTTTACAGCTCAGTCTTGGGCTTTCTTCCTGCTCCTGCTTCCAAAGAATTTTATATAGAATTTCATTGTACCTTAAATCCCTCACAAAACAAAAATCCACACTTGTCCTATTTTACATAAAAAGAAGATGACTCAAGCAGCATTTGCGAATGCTGACATAGTACATAAATGCAAGAATTAGATTACAGCATTCATTCTCAGGCTTTATCCTCCAAACAGAAATGACTTTGTTAGATGTCCAGCATTTCTGCCTCAGAATTCACTGAGACTCTTTTGAGCCTCAGTGTCCACAAAGTAAGTCAGGCCGGGACTAGTGACTTTGGGTCCATTGATCATCTGATGCCTAGCCCAACTTGCTGAAAGGGGAAAGGCAGCACCAAATAGGGCCCCCTGGCAGTGAGTCTTCCCTTGGGCAACTGGAGAGGGAAGCTCTTGCAGTTCCTGTCGTTGCTGAATGTGTCAGCCTTTCTTTTTGTATGAAAAGCAAATGCAGTTAAGTAACATATGTAAAGTGTGTGTAATGTCAAGGATTATTAAAACCAGAATGTTTCTAACTCAGAAATAAAGATCAGGAGGGCACATGTACTCCAATGCACAACCACCACTTAGGTGGGCTATAGGTAAGTGATATCTGTGTATTGCTTGGATTGTAGCTTGACCCTAAAAATGGACTTAACGTGTTTACTTTCTAATTGCCTTACATGCAGAAATTCCTTCTGTTCCTTCAGAGGAAGAAGCTCACAGGGCACACAAGGAGCCACCAGCCAGTTCAGAAACAGTTATATTGCGGTAAGAGTCTCCAAAACCCCTTAGAATCTGCCCCCATCCCTGTGTAGCACAGACCCCTGACACTCTCCATTGTTCCCGAGGGACTAAAAATGATGATAAAAGGCAGAAAAATATAATAAAATTCCTTAGGCCTGTGTTTCAGTCTGTGCCCTCTGGGAGAGGACTCCATTGCAACAGAAGTATTTCTGTCCCTTTAGGACAGTGTTTCCATTAAGCCAAACTTTGTTCTTTGTGAAGTAAAGCTTGTGGAGCTTGAGCTTGTTCAAGAGGTCCGTGCTGTGACAGATTTGTTACTAAGATTTGGGTAAACCATTTTTGGTGCTGTGCTCTTCGTTTATCCTTTGTTTCCAAATCCTCATTCCTTGACAGAGAGAAGAAACCTGCAGACACAATGGAGAACTTCAAACGTCGTCACTCCAAACTGATCAACTCCTGTAAGTACCTTCTGCCTGAAGTGCGATGGTCAGACCCCTCTCCTCCATCATCTTGCACCCTGGCAGTGAGCACAAGGGAGAGGGACTTCTGCCACATGTAGCATGGAGGGAGAGTTAGAGAGTGCTGTTCACTGGGAGCAGTGAAACCAGAGTCCTGCAGAACACTTGGGCAGCTGGGGAGCTTTGCTTATAGCAGGTGCATGCCATCTAATGTATCCTAATCTGAGACAGTAGCAGAGTTTTCTCCAGGCTGAAGCTGCTATAGAAAGTATAAATGTGTATGTCTCTCTTCACAGCAAGATTGCTCTATCAGGAGTACAGTGATGTGGTTTTGAACAAAGCTATTCAGAGCCAAAAGAGAGTGGATTCTTTCGCAGAGGATATAGAGTCAAGTTTCCCAAGCTCCCCAAGGCTACGGAGGAAGGTGCTCTCTCCCCAGGACTCGTATTTGCAACGTCTGTCAGTCTCATCTAACGCGTCCCTCTGGCAGGACATCCCCATGATACGAGGCAGCAGAATTCTACTCAATATGTCCCGTGATGAGCAGAAGCTGCAAGAGGTAATGGACAGATGTAACAAGGGAGATGGGTGGTCTGTAGTCAAGAAAGAGTCCCCAGAAAAGTGTCTGAAGTGGAGAGCAAAAATTCTGGTGTGGGAATGCAGGTGGTCGAATGCAGCGATCATCTGTACCCATGTAAACAGTATGGGGGGTGTGGTATCAGTGCTTGTGAAGTAGTACAGCACTGAAGTTCGGAATCGTAGAGAAAAGGAGCACTGAAGGGCAGACTCTGGACCAGATAAGTAACCATGAAAACAGCCATGGGGAGATTGGAATGAGATAAAATAAGGAATTTTGACCATGTTCAATGCCAAAGAGGATATTAAAGTAGAAGACTTCCAGCATTGTCCCATACATAAGTTTATGAGATGCTAATAAAACCACAGTGAATTGAAGTTCCTGTGGAAGAGTGAAAGTTTGCTAAATTGACCTGTGCAAGCTGCCAGGCTGAGAAGAAACAGGAAGATATATGAGTTCAGCAAAATGTATTGGTTCAGCATAGAGAAACCAGGTAAGAAATATGAGAGGACCTGAGAAGTGGATGGGAGGACCCAGAGAAAGAGCAGAAAACAACAGCTTGGGAAACATAATGGAGGAAAATGTGGCTGATGCTGGAAAACTTAGAGAATTATGTAAAACAGAAAAGTTGGTGAAAGTGGAGTTGATGTGGGATAGAAAGTAAAGTGAGAGGTAGGTATTCTCCATTTAAGTCATACCACACGTCTGTCTTCAAAAGACAGACAGACAGACTGACTATATATAATGGCACGCTTGCTCTTCATTCCTAAAGCCTATCTCTGTAATTAGGTGCTACTTGAATCATGTACTGGGAGGTTTTCTTGCTTTGCCTCTGTCTCCTCTCCATAAAATTCCTCCCAGATGTGTACTGATGCTGTGCTCCCTTATTTCATCTCTCAAGGCCAAGTTTGAGTTGATAATGTCTGAGGCTTCATACCTGCGCAGTTTAAATGTGGCAGTGGATCACTTTCAGCGATCAGCAGAGCTCCAGGCAATGCTCACCAATCAAGAGCGTCAGTGGCTTTTCTCCCGCCTTCATGATGTACGCGACGTCAGCGCTAGGTGAGATATGGCCCTTGGCTTCTGGGGCTAACACCTCCATGAAGCACAGACATAGCCCATCATTTCCATCAGTAACATCTCTCACTCCTGTTCTGCGCGTTTGCTCACCTTCAAGGTAGATACCTACACATAGCACTATGCATATTGGCCCTACCCTGAAAGGACCAGTTACTTTTATAGGTGACAAGGCAACGTAGATTTTGGTATTAAGTCCCAGATGCTATGGCGCAATTGTGCACTGAGCTCATTGCAGGAGATCAAAATGTTCAAGATGCTACTGTAGCCATGTGCTGTTGGCTACAGCTACAACTAAACTTGACTAATTAGACCTCAGCCCAAACCAAATGCAGCTTCTGCCAAATACAAGACAAAAGAAGCAGCTGCATGAACCCTGACCAAAAAAACAAACAAACAAACAAAAACCACAACCACACAAAACCCCCCACAAAAAAATACAAGGAAATAAATAAATAAATAAATAAAAGGGGGGGTGTGTGTGAAGTAAGTTACAGCCATCACTTGACAAAACCTTATGTGAATCAATTGAGCATAAGTCATAAAATGTAGGCATGACCCCACATGCAAGGAATCCTGTATGTTGTAGGTTTCTGTTCTTTCTGTTCTGCTTTTCTCCTGCAAGGCTTGGCTACATATATCGCTAAACTAGTACTGTTTGCTGCTACCTTTTGACCTTTTCCATTTCTACTAGTGGGATTATTCTGGTGACATCTTAAATTTCAGCTCTTTCCTGCCATATCTTTAGGAGTACAGCCTCTCAAGTAGAGATCTCTTGCCTCTGCTTCTTCCTTGCTGATATCTAGCCCAAAATTATCATTGTACAGGCATTATGCTCTCTCTAGAAGAGCTGTCTTGCACTTAGTGTGTGGGCTGTCAGGATTTTAGAGGGCTGAGGCCATTCTTGCTTTACCAAATGACACTGATATTTCCCTCTCCTTTTATGGCACCTCAACCATGTGCTGCAGTTTCCTCTTTGACTTGGAGGAAAAATTTGAGGAGGACATGTTCACCTTCCATGTGTGCGATGTGGCTCTGAAACACGCCCCTGAGTTCCGCAGGGTGTATTTACCATATGTAACAAACCAGACATATCAGGAGCAAACCTTCCAGCGGTTACTGTAAGTTTTCTCATTTGTTACACCCTTTTTCCCCCTTACTTCCTTGCTGCACCTCGAATATTCACTATTTCAAGTGATAGGGAATGACGCAGGTACAGGCTGTTGGCCAGTGCTCTTGCTACACCTCCAGAAGAACAGGTAGAAACCTTCTTCATTTCAAAGGCATTTGGGGCAGCAGGACAGAGCTGCTGCAGGCTTCTCTCCCATAGCATTGGAAAGGGAAGGAATAATTAATACCCAATTCTGTTGCAGGCTGTTCTCCCTGTCTGCCCTTTACTGATAAGAGTGAAAAAGGCTGTTGTGGATAGTGGTTTTCATACTCTGGTTTTCAGTCTACTAAGAACGAGAAAGTAGTAATTTCAAGTGAAACTTCCAACCTCAACCATTCTGTAATTAAGAAAACTATGGCTGCTGTCAGTAAGCTTAAACTGGCTATCCAGGAGTCTTGAAAATGGATTGAAAAACCTGGGGCCACAGGACAGTGTCTGTCTCTCTTGCTCTGGGTAGTGGAGCGCAACATCTCTTGCCCTCCTCTTCTGTACCCAGTAGCACCCTGCTGTCCTATAGCTGTTAGAAACCCATACTTGCTCTGCCTCAGCAGAGTGGTGCAGTTTCTTGACATCTTTTACCCCAGGGACCAAACCTGACTGTTGGGAGTACTCCAACACTCACTGAAATCCATTACTAGGAAGACTATTTATTTGCATTGATGCCTGGATGTCTTCTTTCTTTACAATTCCCACAGAAATGGAAATGCAGGGTTCCAGCAAGTCCTGGAAAGACTGGAAAGTGATCCAGTATGCCAGCGCCTCTCACTTAAATCCTTCCTCATCCTCCCTTTCCAACGCATCACTCGTCTCAAACTCCTGCTGCAGGTAACTGCGTTGATTCTCTGCTTTCCTACAGGTTCTCTCAAGCTGACTCTTCCTCAAGAATGAAAGTTGTACGTGTGAGGTAGCTCCGAGCACTGGGTGGAGGGACTGCATGCAGCCCTTCGTGTTGCATCTGTGACAAGATGCTCTAAAGCCACTTTGTCTATATTGTGCGTATGCCTCTGGAAAAACAAACCCGTGCGTCATTGTGCAAATGCCCGCTGTGCGTTAGGCCAGCACCGTGAGTTGGATCGGATAGCCTGGGTGAGGCAATGCCATTTGTATACTGGTTAGGACTTTGTTGCAACACTGCTTCAATTGTACTCCAATAAATAATTTACGGAGTCTTCTCAGAATACGCTGATTTACATTTTACTGAACTTTTTTGGCTTCCTGCTAGGAAAACAAAGCAAGGGCTCCCTGGCAGCCCTCTGGAAGGCAGCCTGTCTCTGCTCTTTGCCTGCAATGTTGACTAATACGAGCCTTCCTCGGAGGGTACCTGCAAGTCCCTAATGAATTAATTTTGAGCTCTTTCTACAATATTCTTATTTTTGATTACTTGAGCCTTTTTTTAACCAGAAGAGTATCAGGCAAAGGACAATTCTGTACATAAGGCCATTTGTGCTTGGATTAGTGGTCGCTTCCCATGCCATGTAACTTGTACATGATATGATTTAGATTTTCAGGGATGCCATTTTCAGTGAAGCTTATCAGTAGCATTCTGCATCTCAAAATTTCTAGCCTTGTTATCTCCACCTCCTTGCCATCACCTACCACTGCTTTAGTTTCCCTTGAGGCTGGCATCTTGGTGTCTCCTTGTTTCTCCTACCACTCACAGATAAATCTGTACAGCTTTCCTTCTTTGTGTTATAAAAACATCTTCTTTTCGTGCAGAATATCCTGAAGAGAACTCGGCCTGGGTCTGAGGAGGAAGTGCAGGCAACACAGGCCTATGATGCACTTGAAAAGGTAAGGCTTTCAAGCCGTTCTGCAGCAATACAGAAGGCGATCTGGGGGTTTTGGTTTGTATTACCCTCAATGGGAGACAACAGTGTAACCAGGCAGCCAGAAGGGCCGACTGTATCCTGGAGTACATTAAGTAATAGCTAACCAGTTGAGAGAAGTGATTGTCTCGCTGTACTCATCATTGGTGTGGCCTCACCTCGAGTACTGTGTGCAGTTTTGGGCTCTAGGATAGTACTGGTCCCACCAGGCAGTTCTGCTCTCACCTCACAGATAATCTGTTTTCCTCTGCAGCTCATCAAAGACTGCAATGAAAATGTCCAGCGCATGAAGAGCACTGAAGAGCTGATCTACCTCAGCCAGAAGATTGAATTTGAGTGCAAGGTGAGCTTGTCCATTCCCTGGGCCTTGCTCTAGCCTAATGTATTTTCCCTCTTTCCTCACAGTCACTTGCAATTACTTTGTGTTCTCCACTCCAACATACACAGTACTATTGAAAAAGAATGTCATTCATCAGTGCTTCCCTTGCCCTGTCTTTCATGCCAGTCTTCAGCTGAAGGTGCCTACCATGCCTTGGGCCTGTCCAGATGGAGAGGTGAAAGCACACTTGCTCTAGAGAAAGGCAAAAATGTAGATCCAGATCTTGTGGATACCAGTTTCCTTGTACGCACATGACGTGACTGTTTATTTCTGTCTTGCAGATATTCCCTCTCATCTCACAGTCAAGGCGACTTGTGAAGTGTGGCGAGTTGACGGCACTGGACTTCAGCACCCTGAGTCCAAAGTGGAAAGTCACCACCCGCCCCATTTACCTACACCTCTTCAATGACTGTCTGCTCCTGTCTCGGCCGAAGGAGTGAGTGCTGCAACACAATTCTTGCTGCCCCTTTTGAAATACTTGTCTCTTTCCATGTTTGTGCTTTGGTGACGAGAGTCCTTTCCTTCTGTCTGCCAGCAAGTGGCAGCATTTGTCAAGTCGCTCTCTGAACCCTACATCATGTGAACATCCTGCAAGTATGTGGCATGTGACAGTCCTGACTCTTAATCGCAACACAGGATAGATAATAAACCAAGATATCTTCTGGTCCCTAGTGCAACACTTTTAATCTGCCTTTCCATTTCTATAATATGAAACACTTTAATAATAACCATTTATTCTAGTTTTACTTGGTAAATAATTTCTTCCTAAAGGATGGTATGAAGATTAGTGAATGTGCAAATCATTGGTTTCTCAAGAAACTAAGAGAGTTGTTGATTGGTTGTGTTGGGGTTTTGGGGTGGTAGTTTGCTTTTTAAGCTGTAAGCTGCCAAATAAAATTCTGACAGGACCGACCTTAATATTTCTACCCTTTTCATTAAGTTACCACCCGGCCTTCTAAGATTTCTAGCAAGATCAAAGCTTAAAAGTGCCTGAAGTAGATGAAGACTTGTTAAAAGTTTGCTTTCCTGACATCAGAAAACAACACGGGCTTGCTTTGTAAGCCTTACCACCTTAAAACTCACAACTTGATTTATTCCTTCTCTTAACCTGCAGGGGTGGACGTTTTGTTGTGTTTGATCATGCTGCTTTCTCAGATGTGCGTGGGGAGAAGTGTGAGATGAAACTGCATGGAACAAACAAAAATGTTTTCCGTCTCTTTCTACTTCAGAATTACCAGGGAAAGAGAGTGGAGTTTTTGTTTCGTACAGAGACACAGTAAGAACTTGCAGTTACCCTCAGTATATCCCATTACTGTAGCCAGACACCTCCTAGAAGCCTGACAGCTGTCCCTCAGCTACCCAAATGCTGAAATGTGAAATGCAGCTGCTGAGCAGACTTGAAAAGCGTCCTCCTCCCATTACAGGCCCCTAATGAGCCACCTTGCTCCTCTCTCGTCATAGCTGTTTGTACAATACTGCCACGTTGTGTCATACCATCAGCCTTTAAAAATGGGAGGTTTTGCCTTTTCCTGTCTCTTTGCTCCACTTCCACTTCTTGCTTTCCCCAAGTACCCCCTTCCTGACCCTGTGAGCAGACTTATACGAGCACCCCCCTATTCCTATCATCGGATTGCTATTCCTTGCATTGAATCCTGACACGTACCTGGTGATGTTTTCCAGCAGTGAGAAGTTGAGGTGGATCTCTGCTTTGGCTCCTCCACGAGGAGAACTGGACCTCCTGGAATGCCCTGGTAAGACTGCTCTGCTGCTACAGCAGTGAGGGTGGGCTGGCTCAGAGGAGTTGGAGTCACTGCGAGGTGGAACATCCCAGAATGATCCCCAGGCAAATACTTGCCTTTTTTTGTAAAAAAAGAAGATACTCATGGGCTTTCCCTCAGTTCCAGGTTCTGACAGTTATTTTACCTATTTTTATTCCTCATATGAGGAAGAAGACCTGTAATCTCCTTTCCAGTTCTCCAGTCCTCCGCTCTTTAGTGTTTGGGCTGTCCCTTATCCCCTACCTCCTCTGGGCCTGATGCACACATTTCTACTCTCATTTTCTAGTTTACAATTATGATCTTTTCTCCTCTTTAGATGCACCACAGGTTCAATGCATAAAGACTTACAAGGCCCGGGAAAATGATGAGCTGGCTTTGGAGAAAGCAGATATCGTCATGGTTATGCAGCTCAGCAATGATGGTGAGTGGAATGGAAAATGGCTATCTTAAGTTGCGGGTAGGAAGTTACCTAAGTAGTGTAAAGCTTGAACAACACAGTCGGGCTTCAGAAGGGTATCCTGATTGTTGAGTTGAGAGGATGAAGAGACTCTCTGTCTTCATTAAGACACTTTATGTAAAAGCTGAAAGGGGATCTTTGATGGTGGGCCCTGTTGGAAGGGGCTTTTTTTGGGAAGAAGGAAAAATGTCTGACTATCTTGCCTCATATTATGCTTTTCCCCACACCACAGGATGGATGGAAGGAGTAAAACTTTCAGACAGGGAGAGAGGTTGGTTCCCCTCGGAACACGTGGAACTCATCTCCAGCAAACATGCACGGCAGAAGAACCTGAAGGAGGAACAACGTGTGAAGAATGCCAAGCAGCAGGTCTTCTGCAAGAAATAAGACTGTTTGGACCCGTACAGGCTCCCTGACATGGGGAAACCATCTTTTTTCTATTGTGCCTCAGAAGAAACGCCTCTGCGAAGAGCATAATACAGCACTTTTGACAGAACCAGGTGCTTTTTTTGCCAAAGAAAGCGTGAATTCAATCAGGACAAATCATTCACTTCCTCTGTGTCACCAGGACTATGGCAGTAGTAGGAGGAAAGAAAAGTTGCATGTATTGCTTGCTTTGTGGTAGTAGGGAGGGACTTTAATTGGACAGAGGTCTGGGATCTGGACTTCTGAAAATACATTCCTGGTTTTGCCACCGACAAGTTGCAGGACCTTGGGCAAGTCACTTCAGAATTCTGCCTCAGTTTTCCCATCTGTGAAATGGGGGTAAACTTACCTACCTCACTGGATGTTGTGAGGCTAAATTCACTAGTATTAACTTACTGAGAGCTCTGAGTTCCTGAGAAGGAAGGTGCTAAGTGCAAAGCACAATAGAGTTGAGGAGAGATTTTTCCATTTGAATATCTTGGTATCTTGATGGTATTGATCTCCGCAGGGTAATTTCCTTTTAGAACAATTTATCTATTTGATTGTGCAAGTCTACTGGGTTTTTAGATAGGTACAATGAAATATTTGCATAAATTTAACTCAGTCTTGGCATATTGTTAAGTGTCCTTGGCAGCATTAGAAGATCCACTGGAGTTAAAGGACATTTTCAGAAGCAACTGTGATGATTTCCCCCACCTGAGGAAGTATCAAGCTGAAGAATCTGTTTCACAAAGGTCACCTCTCTTCTGAACAAGTGTCCCAATAAGTCATCTGAAATTACCTGGTTTTTACTATGCCTCCCACTCAAAGCAGAACAGTGACTTTTGACAAAGGTTTTTATTACATGTTGGTCCATGCCCTGTACAAAATAACCATGACTAGGCATATGTAATGAAGTGGCACTTTCCTGCTGCTCTTAATCCGATAGCTGATGTGGTATTGCATGCACCATTTTGCACACTTACAGAAAACACGGAGATATTTAGCCACTGTAGATAAAGTCCAAATATGTACCAGGGATTTTGTTCTTTTTTAGAACTCTCTGGTTTTAAGTCCAGTTTACATGCAGTCCTGCTTTTGTGCAGAACCTGTCTATTTGAGGATGTGCCTTCAACTGTAAAATACTGTTTCTGTGTTGAAATGTTTGCATTCGGTCAATGCAAGATCAAGTATAAGAATCAATACACCAAAGAAAGCAACGTGTAGCCTTTTTGCATTTAATATATTTGAAGAATTAGTTATCTTCATTTCTCCAGCTTTCTGTCTCTGTAACATTCCACCTTTAATTCCCATTTACACTGTATCTAGTATAGCTTATTACAGCCTATTTATATCAGTAATTTTAGCTGGATTAAGGGGGGGGACCAAAAAAAAAAAAAAGTTGCTTTTAGTCCTAATAAATCATGCACTTCTCCAGTTGAAATAAAAAAAAACTTTCTGCTTTCCTTGTTACTTAGCTATACCCTAAGATTCTTCAGAGAGTTATCACCAGCCCTTAAGTGACTGCTGCTGCAGGTTCCATGGTGGTGTTATACACAAGATATGAGTCCAGGCTACTATACCGGTAAGACAGGATGCAATTATTTTATTGTCTTTTAATATGTGGTCCAGACTACAATCTGCCTATACTTTTTTTTCCCCTAGAAGAACTGAAGCTGGTCCTTAGCTAAGAACAAAAGCAAAGCCCAATCTCAAACAAAAATAAGTGACATAAGAGTTACAATCCTCATCAAGACCCATGAGTGTTCAGAGATCCAAAGTACCTGCTTGTCCCAGGCTGTCATGAATTTATGCAACACATCACTAGTGTCTCAACCAGGATACAGAACACTGCCGTGGGATCAGTTCAGTACATGACTCTATAAAGGTCATCTTACGCAGATAGTCTGGGACATCCTTTACCTGTATCAGCTTCATCTTTGCTACTTGTGTCAGGAGGAGGCAGCCCATAGATGCTGCTTTTCTAAATCAGAAGGCATCTTATTAAAACATTTTAGAAGTCAAGAATTCATTACTCTGACAACTTCCACTCTCAAACGAGCAGCTAAACTTCATTAGTCTCCCAAAGGGGTTTCTGTTAAATTCTGTATGTTCTTGTTAAAACTGTTTTTGAGATGGGAAACTTCAAGGCCACCGTTGGTGTGACTGACAGGGCTTCTACCCTGTTTAAGTAGTTGGATCAAAGGTTAACTTCTCCCTGTCACAGGTACAACCTTTTTTCCTGTTGTCAGTTTTTTGTATGTTTGGGAACACTTAAAAGGTCAGCCTGTGCTTCTGAGAGTGTTTAGACCCTGGTTTACTTTTTGATTTATTACATTTCAGAGAGGCCTCAGCTTCTCACTATTTAGTTAAATTTTTAGCCCCAGCACCATCCTGCTGCCCGAATCCATAAACAAATCTACACTGAATTGCTTTGTGCTTTTTGAAACGAATTAGTATCTCCTTAGCTTGTACAAACTATTACAGTATCACTTAGAACTGCACATTCAGGAGGCAGGAATCAAGTTGGCAGAGTAACTGCTGCATCCTATTACAGTCAATTGTAAGTTGGGATCTTTCTTACATTACCTAATATGGATAACCTGATTTCCCAGAAAAATCAGTATTGAACAGAAACAGAGGTGTGGAGATTGTTGGCCAAATCCCTGTGCTTTTCTAGTAAGATCCCCAAAGAAGGTCCACAGAATAGGAATGCTGTGTGAGAGATGCCTGTGGATCTTAAACAGCTGGCTGTAAATTGAAGCATGAAGAAACCATCATCTACCCCAGCAACTGTGGACACTGATACATAGCATACCTGGACACAAGAAATTTAGTATTTCTCTACTGGAAAAAAAAGCCTTTAGAGAGCAGTTACACTCCTTTCTTTAGAGAGTAAGAACAGCAATGAAATACAAGTGTGAAATACATTTTTATAAGTTTTGTTGAGAGTCTGACAAATTCTTGGGTTAGGTCTAAAAATCAAATATTACAACTGCTGTGATTTTTTTTTTAATTT